>CANNZV010000311.1:427816-466367 GCA_947561585.1 Caprella mutica | reverse complement strand
GTACATCATCACAGTGACTCTTTTCTCTGATAGTACATCATCACAGTGACTCTTTCCTCAGACAGTACATCATCACAGTGACTCTTTTCTCTGATAGTATATCATCACAGTGACTCTTTTCTCTGATAGTACATCATCACAGTGACTCTTTTCTCTGATAGTACATCATCACAGTGACTCTTTTCTCTGATAGTACATCATCACAGTGACTCTTTTCTCTGATAGTACATCATCACAGTGACTATTTTCTCTGATAGTACATCATCACAGTGACTCTTTTCTCTGATAGAACATCATCACAGTGACTCTTTTCTCTGATAGTACAACATCACAGTGACTCTTTTCTCTGATAGTACATCATCACAGTGACTCTTTTCTCTGATAGTACATCATCACAGTGACTGTTTTCTCTGATAGTACATCATCACAGTGACTCTTTTCTCTGATAGTACATCATCACAGTGACTGTTTTCTCTGATAGTACATCATCACAGTGACTGTTTTATCTGATAGTACATCATCACAGTGACTCTTTTCTCTGATAGTACATCACCACAGTGACTCTTTTCTCTGACAGTACATCATCACAGTGACTCTTTTCTCTGATAGTACATCATCACAGTGACTCTTTTCTCTGATAGTACATCAACACAGTGACTCTTTACTCTGATAGTACATCATCACAGTGACTCTTTTCTCTGATAGTACATCATCACAGTGACTCTTTTCTCTGATAGTACATCATCACAGTGACTCTTTTCTCTGATAGTACATCATCACAGTGACTCTTTTCTCTGATAGTACATCATCACAGTGACTCTTTTCTCTGATAGTACATCGGTATAACATCGATATCTGTCATTCACTCATCAAAATGTTATCTTGTAAAATAATAGAAAATAAATCAGATACAATAGAAAATATCTGACAAAATAGAAATACATCAGTCATTAACGTTCCAGAGAAATATTCCTGTGATTGTGTCTCGCTTTCCCTCTGAGAAAGAACTTCGAATTGTTTTTATTATAAGATTTAATCTTATAAAGTAATTTAAAAAGCTACACGAAGATAACTAATGATTTATGATTTGTTGGTATAAAAAATTTGAAAGTTGAAAAACAAAGAACTAACTAAAGAGTGGTATAAGAAAATAACGAAAAAATCACACTTGCTTACGTGGGCTGTTGAACAACATTTTTTATTGCATTTCTTTCCATGTAGTCCTACATTTCATCACAGTTGCCTGCTCTCTAATCCTTTATTTAAACTGTCTTTGATTATTGTAAATATAGGTAAATTTAAATAAATGAAATGTAAATTTAAATAAGACAAAACTCGTAATAAAAACACTGATTCGAGCAGAAAACATAAAACGTAGTAAATGTGTTTATTAACATATGCTTCTGAAAATAATATCCTTCGTATTTAATTATCTTGGTCACATTACGTAATATAATTTACACCAAATTTATGAGGCTTTATTGATTTAAATAATCTAGTTTGAATTTTTAGTTAAAATATATATTGAATCGCCATGCAAATTATTACAAAACTAATGAAATATGTATTAATAAACTATGAGTGAATTTTTGCAGAAAAAATCAATTAAAGTTGTATGATTATATATTATAAAGATTAAATGTATTACTGTATTTAATAAATTCCAATAAATTCTCTGTAAAATAATAGTCTGATAAAATCATAGAAAATAATAGACTTTTGAATACATGCTTTTTATGCACTATTATTAGCTCATCAAAAATTTAGTTCAATCCGCGTTTTAATTTTTTCTCCCAAGATGTGGGCCTAGGCGACGAAGGAGGTTTCCCCTACTCCATCGACAACACCAATCAGGAGAGTCCACCACCCAATGGCATACCCCCCTACATTATACCCCAGCAGGATAAGCAGAAACTATACCAGAGGACTTCTGCAGTAAGTTGTGAACTTTCATCAGTCTGTCGAAAGATCTAAAGTTGTGTTAGTGGTTAATATGTAGCTATTACATGTGGTTTTCAATATTCATTTAGCAGTATTCAATAGTAGGGGGATCCGGAAAATTCATCGAAAGCAATTGATCGAATCTAAAATTGATCGGAAGCAATTAATCGAATGGAAAATTGATCGGAAGCAATTGATTGAATGAAAAATTGATCGGAAGGAAAATTGGTCGAATGGACAATTGATCGAAAGTAAAATTGAACGAAAGGAAAATTGGTCGAATGGAAAAATGATCGAAAGGAGAATTGAGCGAACAGCAATTGATCGAATGGAGAATTTATCGAACCAAATGGATCGACACTATCTGACAATGATAACTAAAACCATGGATTACCAGAGAAACTTACTTGCAATATATGTAGATCTTGTTATCATGATTTAAATATAATAATAATAATTACTATTTAATATATAATAATTTATATATAATATTTCTTCAATCAACTGTTTAGCTTTAACAGAGAATTATATGCTTTGAAAAATTTCATAATTTGGAGAACTTTAAGTTTTCTTAGTTCTAGAATCTAGATAGTTCTAGATAACTTGTGAAATGAAGGTTAAATATTAAATCAATTACTTTAGTGTAGGTGTAACGTCTATTTAGGAACCAAAAGCCATATCACTGACGTCAAAAGGGAATTAAATGCGATGGACAGGAAGAAGCAATCATAAAGGAAAGTGGCTCAATGAACAAAGTCACTTAGCACTGTCGGTGACAATGCTCATGGATGCAGAAAAGCTACTGTGAGAATGCAGTCACTTACCAAGAGGAAGAGGAAAATTAAGAGGTGATAGTAAATGAAGCCAACGAGCCTATCTAACATATAATCTAAGTCTCTAAGACCTCGCAGTTGTAGAGCATAACTCTGGCGCTATCCTCTAAAACTGCAAGTAGCGTTAACAAAATTTGATAAACATGGTAAAAATGAAAAATAGACAATACGTACTCCAAGTTACAACAGTTCGGGGCCCAAAGAACGCCACCCTTTTTCTTCCATTTACGACAGACAGCTTCAGGATAGAGCACCTGGGATCTTCCAGATAGAAGAGGAGAAGAAAGAGGTGATAGTAAATGAAGCCTATACGAAGGGAAAAATCAAAAGTCCTATTAAATATTGAGGAAGTACATTGTTGGTTAAAAATTGTATGGAAAGACAATGGAAATAATAGATAAGTACATTGAAAAAACAAAGGATAAGGATATATCAAGTATCAAATAATGTAAAATACTAGAAATGAAAATAATCTGCAACTTTTGTTTGGTTGTATATACGTATTTGCTTTGTGTTTAGTAGCTGATCTATTCGACCAATTTTTCCCTCGATCAATTGTTGTCCGATCAATTTTCCTTTCGATCAATTTTCCATTCGACCAATTTTCCTTTCGATCAACTTTCCATTCGACCAATTTTCCTTTCGATCAATTTTCTATTCGACCAATTTTCTATTCGATCAATTTTCCATTCGACCAATTTTCCATTCGATCAATTTTACATTCGGTCAATTGCTTTCGGTGAATTGTTTTCGGTCAATTGCTTTCGGTGAATTGTTTTCGGTCAATTTCTTTCGATCAATTTTCCTAGAGCCAATAATAAGTAATTTTGTTTCTGTTTCAATCACAGGATTCACCATGTAGAAAGTTCTAGAATCGTTACTCATTTCCTGTCTTGAATACTTTAATTGAATTGTTTGACAAATAACATTCGATTGAAGTATTCAAAACATGAAATGAGTAATGCTCCTAAAACTTTCTACAGGGTCAATCCTGTGATTGAACCCGAAACAAAATTACTTATTATTAAATACTGGATAGCTAAGGAATATTGAATACCACATGTAAATAGATCTGTCCTTCTTGGATTTTTTTCTTAACACGTTCGCTGTAATTTCTGTAATGTTCCATTCTTCCATCATGTACATTGTACATTACTGAAAGGAAGTCGAAAACAACACACTGCCAGACGTATGATATAGCCATATACACATGGTGTCTTCTGGCAGACTCTTGCCTAATTTACCACCATGAAAAAGAAATAAAACATGAAGCGTTATTCCGTTATGGGTCAATTTGTAAACATAGGAAATGGATGGATTTTCCCACATGGGTCCATGAACAAGTATACCTAGATAACTGCTTGAGCACTGAACGTATTAAATAAAATAAGAATTTCAATGATGATCAGTTATGTTCATTTTGATTTTGGTTGATTGTGAATATGATGAATAATATTTTTTAGTAAATATAATAGAAATACAGTGAAACTCCTGACTTAGTAAGTGTTGCTTCCCTCATAACTCAAAGCCTCTTCATATCTCGGGTGCACTAGATAGTTTTCTATGATTAAAATCTTAGAAAACTATGGCAACTGAGGGATAACTATGATGAATTTCTTGACGCATATAATTTTCTATAATATAAACATAGAAAACTACTTCATAACTCAGGTCCTTCATGCATTAGTCGAGTGCTTCATAACTTCATAACTCAGGAGTTTTAATGTATTGACGTAAATATTCTAGGTAAATTGCTCGAAAACAATTACTCTAAAAAACATTTGCTCGAATGAACAATTATTAAGTTGCACAGAGTTTACGAATATATAAAAGGCATGTTATTCATGAAGTGGAGGTGCACTTACTCATCTTTGTTTCTTTTAAGTAATTGATTATAACCGCTTAAATTTTTTCATAGCTATTTACTGTTAATCATTGTACGTATAACTGATTTTAAATCTTACTCTTCCTATTTTTTTTAATTTTTTCATAGAGACCGATTTTTATATATCGTTTGTAACATGTGAATGGGTATCATGTGGTGAAGTGGTACTGTTCATGTTGTTTTTTATCATAAAACCCTAATAATTTAGTAGATTAATTTTAACTAGCCTATTTTTATGTGGCACCTCAATAGATGAAATAACTCAAAGTTATAGCAGAGTAATTTTTCATCTCGAAAATAAAGCTCCAATATATTTACGAAAACTATTCAGTCAATGTATGGTTAATGGGTATCATGTGGTGTGGTATATTTGAGTATTTTTTGGTGATCTTTTACGGTGTGGGGAGTTGAGTCTTGGCCGGAAAATTCGGTCTAGGAATGATAAATTGCCTCTCGACATAAATGACCGTTATATAGTTTGTTGAATCAGCTATTTTGCTGTACTGCACATTTCATGATTGTTTAATGACATGAGAGAGAGAGAGAGAGGGGGGGAGGGGGTGGTGGTCGGAGGCGGCATGCCCCCCGATACACCTAACTGATAAGTTTTAATTTATACCTCAGACTGAAAGTTCGGAAACTGAATTTTCCACTCAAATCTTAGGTTAAATGAATGTCAAAAATTATTAATGAACCGTAGGAAGTGTATAACCTAAGGGTTGTGTGGAGTATAGATTTCTCGACATATTTCGTTACGAATCTGACGTTAAATTTTACTAAATTAAATTTAGCACGACCTCTGTTATCCGTGCCACATATTTTTTTAAAATATTTTTCCTACTCTACCTAATCTCTCTATCTTGTTGACTCTTCCTCTTCTACCACTTTCGAGCAATTAATCATTCGAGCAATTGCTGCTCATTCGAGCAATTGCTGCTCATTCGAGCAATTGTTTTCGAACAATTGTTTTTCGAGCAATTGTTTTCGAACAATTGTCTTTCGAGCAATTGTTTTCGAGCAATTTACCGGCTACCGTATTGACATACATATATTTCAATGTTTTAAGATATTTCATGTTACAAAATTTAATTAAGTGTAAAAGCTCCACAAGATGTTTATGGTCCTATTCTACATTTTATTTTCTCGCAGAGTGGCAAACCAAAGAACACAAGACGTAGAAAAGGAAATAAAAAAGTCAGACCTAACAAAAATCAAGGGAGGTAAGAAATTGTATTCAATTTAATTAAATCCTTAAAACCATATATCAATAACACTATTCTTCATCATTTTGCTACTACATTTTCAAGTTTCTATGAAATTTTCTGAAAGTAAATATTTAGATATGGTACAATAATTTTCTGCAGAACCTTGAATGTTCGAGAACCCCCTCAAACGTCCAAGAAATTATCCCGGCCTGTCAGAAGAAGAAGCAGTGGTCCTCAGCAAAGATTCATGAAATTCCAATCTTCTGAAGTGAATCCTCCTGAAGTTCTTTACTCTCAGGATAAAAAAGGTAATTAATAAACTAATCATGGTTATTTTTAACTTTTTGTGAAAGGGCATCTATAGGATAGTTTGAAATTAAGAACAAAGGTATTATGTATATTCACTGAGATCGTGTTTATCCTCAATTTTAAGAACTGGTTGTATTTAAACGTAATGTTTGGACTATGGAATTTTACTTAAGGTTCCAAATCCAGAAAGATTGTTTTGCATAAGAACAGATACTTGGGAAATTCCCATTTGCGTAGTCTCTGAAGTTAAAATAGGTGAATTGGATTGTTCGAGAACTCACACAGTTATGAGAATGATAAGTTTTTTCAATGATTTAACGGCTTTATCATTCTCCAGGTATCTGGATCAGAGTTCCAGCTGAAGCCGCCGACCACATTCAAAGTGACCACGTAATTGATCCTTCTGAAGCCTCTAGGTATTTTAGCGGAGAGAACCGGAGGAAATATGATACACGAAGAAGACCAAGACCTAAGCTGACATCTTTGAAACAATCTCCACCTGGTAAATTTCTAAGATTCATGAATGAACTGATTTCAACTTTGAAGTGATGTATTGTCGCTATTTTCGATTAATTATTGAACCATTACAGGCAGCAAAACAGATTATTACTTAGATTTGACTGAAGAACGCCTGCGCAGTAAAGACCGCAGATATCCTGACATGGATCGTTACAACCCGAATGATATGTATGGCTTGAGTAAGTACCACCAGGATGAGTTGGAAAGGTTCAGATCACCACCTCCACTTGAGTCCACCACCCCGGCCCCTTACTCTGGACCAATAATTGGTAGAGTATTGGGCGAATTACTCAAGGTTAGTTGTTATAGAGCAAGAAAAGTTCAACATATTTTCAATATTTTGGTATATATTTTTAGTATCATAGGAAGATAAATACATCAATAACGTTTTAAATATAAAACTATCAAGTTATCAGGGGTTCGTAATTTAATTCCGTACTTTATTGTTTCTGAACTGTAAGTACATTTTGAAGAAACTCTCTATCAAAGAAGACTAATTTAGATTTGAAGAAAATTTTCGACATAAGTGTTGTCCTTCTATTCATCTATTTGAAAAAAAAACTTTATATCTTCTTAATTATAAGACTTCAGATTTGTTCAAATATTTCTTTTTCAGTTACCAGCCACCACTCCAGCAGACACGGAACATGTGCCTTCTTTTGCGGCTCAGCTGCTGGTTGTTAAAGACGCCCCCGTGGATATGCACCCACCAGAGTACAACAACACCAACAAAGATTATTCACTGGTGAGATTTAATCAAAAAATAACTTTAGTTAAACGAATTGCTTGGAAATTAGGCTGAAAAACTTAGATTTTGTTAAGTACATAATCAGAGTTAAAAGAAGGAATATAGTCTTTTTATAAGAAAAAGTTATAAAACTCAGCTAACATGGATGTTTAATAATCATCAGATGTGCATATTAATAATGATTGCATGGTTGACTATGTTCAAGGATAGAATCAACCACAAAGTATACAGTGGTGAGAATAGAGATCAAAAGTGTAAATCATTTTCACTGAATGATCTCAATGTACGCACGTGATATTTTCTTCTTGTAAATGATTCTCCTATTGACTTTGAAAACATATATTATTTCAATGAATAATATCTTCCTTAGATTACCAAATTGCCAAGAACGAAATTTTTCTGTGAGGAACAGGAGTATTTGCCAGGCTTGTACGCAGATGAACAACTTGGTTGCAAGGTGACGATTCGATAGATTCTATTATTGTTTGTCTTATTCTATACTAATATTAGATGATATATCAAATTCTTATTACTTCCAACAGATTTTCCACTTATGTATTCCGGCACCTCTTGGATCCACAATCCAGTCTTTCTTGTGCCCAAACTCAACAGTCTTTGACCAGTCTATATTGCAGTGCAACTATTGGCAGGTACAATCCAGTGAAATTTCTTATACCTAGATCTAGTTTATTCTTGTCATAGCTATAACACCGCCAAACTACATTATTTCCTAGAGGAATATTTACCTCAAATTAATTTCCAGTTGGTAGATTGTGGCTCCAGCTCCAATCACTTTGACGCCAACCAGCCCCTGGCCCACAACTACAGACGGGTTAACGCTGCTCATCTTCCAGCAAGTGAAGTGAAGGATCCACTCACTCTGAGTCTCCTCAGTGACATCAAGGGATGATGTTTCAAAAAGACATTTTAGGATTAGAAGAAACGTTAAATGAGATTATGAGAGAAACTGATACTGAGATGAGAGTCAAAAATTGTTTTTTTTGGAACGGATATCAATTATTAAAATAATCATACAGTAAATATTTACAAAGTTTAGCTGTGCAATGTAATGTTCCACTTTTTTTGTTTATTCAGATTATAATTAATATTGAATTCCTAGTTGAAATATGTTCAAGAAAAATAGATCTACCAGATCATTTCAAAGTACGAACAACTGCCTTAATAATTTAATTTATTGAAGCTATTTATCATAAGGGTATTATTTTGTGTCTTTTTATTTATTGAATTTATTAATCATTATTATTTATTTATTTAATAAACTATTTATTGCAGCTGATATTCATTTAATAACTTGTTAAGTTACCCTTGATAATTTAATCATATTAATTATGTAAACACATCAATTTGACAGTCAAGTACAAGAATAACGGTTATTATCTTATTATCTTTATGGTGCTAGGGCAATTGCCACCCGGACAACTGCCACCCGGACAATTGCCATCCGGATAATTACCACCGGACAATTGCCACCCTATTTATTATTATCAGAGTTGCGATAATATCCTTATAGTCATGGGTATTAAGAATATCATATGAGAAAAAATTGAATTGCTATAAACGAATCAATAGTATTTAATCATCTCCTTTTAAATGATATTTTTAGGATCTATGATTTTAAAAGCATATTGTTACAACCATAATTATTATTATCAAGATTTTTCACTTGAAATTTTTCGTAATTAAGTAGTAGTAATGAAAATACCTACCGTTTGTCCATTGCCAATTAATAATATATAGAACTTTAGTGTGCGAGATAATAAAGGATTTTATCAACAGTTGATGAAGAATCAATAATTTTTTATATTGATAACGTTGATTAAACATATTTTTACAGTAAAATACTAATAACAGGTGTCATGGAATATAACTGGTCACTAGAACCGAAAGAAAAAGTTTGAAAATTCATATTGAAAAATGTAAAAGGAGTTTAAAATCTGTACACAATTTGAGCGACTGATTTCAAATACTGTTGCTTGCAAATACTAAAGTATAAATATTTGCTCAATAATGATAGTGGTGATAAAGGAAAAAATATTTGATTTATAAAGGAAATGATCAATCGCATAATAGAAATATAGTACATGATGGAAATAAATCGTATAAAAAACAGTATGTAATTTATTATATCACCAAGTGAAATAATTATTTTTTATTAAATAATAAGAAATGTTCAATGAGGAAATTTGTATCTTAAAATATAAATAATTAATAATTATTCGTATTAAAATATTATGTGGCAATTGTCGGTCAAGTATCTTCATCACGTATCACACCTTACTAATTTAAACTATAAATTTAATTAATACTGTTGTGGGAAAAGGGAGAGGATCCACTTATGAAAAAATGAACGCTTGCAATAAAGCGTATTTTATATAACAGACCGTGCGACTGAGTTTGCATGTGTGTCAGGCAAGGATAAAGTTTATCTGAAGACCATAAAAAAAATATATATATATAATAATATCAAGTATTCCAGAACAAACATAACGTGTAAGGCTGCAGCCTCGGCCATAGGGGCCAGAAGGCTGATCAAAACCGGCTGAAGCAACGCCAGCTGTCCAATCAGAGAGCTCCAACAACAAGTCGGCCAGCCACATCATGCGCGCGCACAGCCATATGGCTGGAGGCCCCTCCCCATATATATGAGAGGTATCAGTTAGTGCGAACAATGTGTCCAAAAAAATACTATAATAGAATAGTCATATAGCGGGGGAGGAGGTGGAAACTTAACTCAGTCGCACGGTCTGTTATATAAAATACGCTTTATTGCAAGCGTTCATTTACATAACTTAGACCTAAGTGACAGAGTTTGCATTCGTATACCACGAGGTAGCGGAAATTGAAGTAATTGAGCACAGTAGGAAGGAGCGCTATAGGTGAGAACTGATCACCACTTTATACTTGCCCCAAAACACGAAGGTGCAGAAAAATAAACTAAGAACATAAACAAGTTTAATTATAAATATAACATAACGAGAAACAATAATAATGCATAATCGTATCACTTTACGCTCGAGAACAGTTACACAAAAGCATAAATACTTTAAACAAAATTAAAGCGAATTATGTGAAAACAAAATACATTAATTCAACAGAGAAGACATTTGTTATCAGCAGAAAAGAGCAAGACTCATTAAGGTGCACAAGGACCACTGCCGAGGGCAATACAAGCTACGTCCCTAATCAGAGGGCACAAATAACGGCTAATAAACGCTGAGCTTGAGGACCAAAAGGCTCTCTTAACTATATTTTCAGTGGATATTCCTCTTGTCCAAGCTAACGACACAGAAATTTTTCTTAAATCGTGCCCCTAGGGAATTTCTTGGGGTCCGCAGAGTTTATAGTTTTGCATAAATAGAAAGGAATTCTGCCTGAATTGAGAGGCTTCATAGACTGGGGATTAATAAATAAATTAATGCCAGTATATCTTCGAGTTGCGTCTAAGTATTTCTCCAGGGTTTTCACTGGACAAAGAGGGTGAGAACTTCCGTCTGTTTGTAACAGTGCAGGAATAACAACATTAGGAGGAGATCGCTTCTGGGTTTGATTTTTGAAGATGAATCCTGGTCGCACAGGAATTGTGACTTGGGTTCTAGTTGGGTTAAACATTATTGCTTTGCGGTCAAGAGCGGATAGTTCAGATGCTCTATTGGCAGATGCTAGGGCTATTAAAAATAAGGCTTTGAGAAAGATATCACTGGTAGAACATTCTCTCTTAGTGAAGCGATTAGAAGATAGAAGGCTAAGAACCCTAGGTAAAAACCATTGGGGGATTAACTTTGGGGTCGGTGGATTC
The DNA here is from genome assembly GCA_947561585.1 of Caprella mutica. Taxonomy (NCBI): domain Eukaryota; kingdom Metazoa; phylum Arthropoda; class Malacostraca; order Amphipoda; family Caprellidae; genus Caprella; species Caprella mutica. The sequence continues at coordinate 455,110 of CANNZV010000311.1, read as the reverse complement.
AGAAAAAATTGGGCTTGGGATAAGTGCGCAAATTCGATGTCTTTAGTATTTAAATTGAAGCCATGGAGGAGCGGGAGATGTAGTGCATTTCGATGTACTATAATGGTTTTTGGAGAAAATCTTTTTTCATTTGCTAGGTACACCAAGTACTCTAGTATGCTCGCTTTGGTTAGGTGAGATAGAGCACGAGAAGTAAGCCATCCCTGAAACATCTTCCAGCAACTTTCGTATTGATTGGATGTCGAAGTGCGATGGACTGCTAGCAGGATTGACACCACGTCCGCATTGTATAACTCTGATAATACTTTTCTTAGAAACTGAAGGCAGTCAGAAGAGGAAGCGATGTCGAGCTTAGAAACACTCTTCCTTTCAGAGTAGTCTGGTATGCCTCTAGGTATATTGGCAGTTCCGTGTACCGATTTGTTAAGAGGGGCCACCAAGGCATTGACAGGCACCGAGGGACCACCAGTATTCCGTGATTCTGAATCTCGGAAATCCTCAACACCACTTCTTGAACAAGAGCTGGAGGTGGAAACAGATACAGGAGGCCTAATTTTGTCCAATCTTGCTCCAGAGCGTCGACGGCCATTGCTAGCGGGTGGTTGAACCTGCACATGAACTGGGGAAGTTGATTGTTGCCTGGATGGGCAAACAGATCCACCGCTAAAAAGGGGTTTGACAAGGAACAGGGCATTGAAGGATTTCTCTGTCAATGTCCACTCCCCTGGGGTTGGGTGCGCCCGGGAGAGGGAGTCTGCCCAGGTGTTCATGTGTCCAGGTAGATGTTTCGCCTTGAGTTGACACTGGTAGTCCTGCGATAGCTGAGCTAGTTGGATCGCTATTGCGTTCAGATCGTTGTTCAGTGAATGACCCAGTTTGTTTGCCACTGAACAGGTTGTTACGCAGTCTGACCTTACTCGTACGGTGGAATCCGGTGGAGGGCGAAAATGACCGAGCGCGAGTAGGACGGCCATAGTTTCTTTCCAAGTAATGTGGTGCAGTGACTCCTGGGGACTCAATAGGTCTGAGGCAGTCCGTCCATGGGAGTCCAGAGCTCCCTATCCCTCTTGTGACGCGTCCGTCCAAATTATTAGTTTCACTGAAGGTGGATGGAAAGGGACGGGAGATGTTAATGGGGCTTGTGACCACCAACGAATTTGAGCTGATATCCCTGGTGAGAGGGGTATGCAAGGTTGTTGTGGACGAGGTAGATGATGGAGAAACTGATAAAAATGGTGAGTACCTGAGGGAATTAGAGGGACTAGAAAGTTTATTTTCACTTGAAACTTTTGGATGTCTTCGAGCGTTAGAGAAGACTGGTCGAGTAGTTTGACAGCAGTTTCTTGGCATGAAAGAAGCTTTTCTGTCGTTGGGGAGAGTGTGGAGTGAGCTCCGTTCCAATTTACCCCGAGATGGGTTATATATTGCGTTGGGATAAACACAGAATTTTTGAATTTATCAAAATCCCAATTTGCTTAGGAGTGATAGGACTTCTAGGGTATTGCGAGACGCTATCTCTTTGTGGGGCCCCAAATTAACCAGTCGTCGATATATTGAGACGTCGTGACGCCTGTTTTGTGAAGGACATGGAGGGGATACCTGGAGAATTTTGTGAACACCCGGGGAGCCAGATTTAAGCCGAACGGCATTCCCGCGAAGAAGTACAGCTGACCTTTGTGAGAAAAGGCTAGGTACTTCTGAAAGCGAGGGTGGATAGGGATGTAGAGGAATGCGTCTGAGATGTCTAGAGATGTGAACCAACTGTTTAGGGGCAAGCTGTGTCGGAGTATTGACACTGTTGTCATTTTGAATGGAGGACATGGTATGTATTGATTGAGACGTGATAGGTCTAAGACGAGCCTGTGTCCCCCATTTCGTTTGGGAACCAGGAAGACTTGAGAGAGAAAGCATTTTTGATGAGCCACAGGAATAATTACTCCCTTTTTGAGAAAGTCTAGAATGAGACACGCCATTTCCCCTCGAGCTGAGTGGGAAGTAGGATAGAGAAGCGGGGGAGGTTTTGGATCCCGTCGCCAAGTTAAACCACGAGAAATAATTTTCTGTAGGGATTTGGGTGCCTTGGTCCAAATTTCTTGGCATAAATTGAACCTTCTTGGCAGCATTGTGTCAATGGGGGGACCTTCCTGATGGCCTTGTATATCTGTAAAAGGAAAGGAGAAAAACATTGATAGACACATTATAATGTGAGAAAAAATGTTCTTCCAGGAGTTTATCATCTTTATGAATGAATTCAACAATAGCTATATTATATACAAGTGTTCACGCCTGTGTGTATTAGGGAGCTAATTAAGCATCTACTAATATTTACCCGCGCTTTTTCTGGGATCCAGTGTAGTTAGATCTGGATGACCCATTGCGCTGTGGGAAGACACGTGGGTTGCCTCGGCGTTTCTTTGGCACCCATCCTCAGTTGTTCGTTCTGGAATTTTGGTGAAATGGACTGAAGGACTGTGAATGAGGTCTCGTGCTTGATGTACTTCCTTGTGTCTCACGAAACGACTGGCGTGAGCTAGAGCTCCAGTTTTGCCTGTTCCGGGGTGCTGCTGAGTATCTGTTGTATGTTCGGTTACGAGCAGCCATTTTTATGTTCTCGTCCTGCACAGATAAGACAGTATTCTCAGTTTTGCTCATGCTTTCAGTGTCAAATATTCCAGTCACAAACAGACGACCTCTGCGTAGTTTGTTACTAATGCTAGAGAGTGCAGAGGACAGCATACATTGCCTTAGGTTTCGTCTTGCCTTGGCAGAGGCTCTTATAGCTCTATGGACTGCAAGGAAGGCAGTATCGAACGTACTTTTTTCGCAGAAATTCTGAATTTTTGTGATTTCTGAGAGGATGGTGATGGATCCCAGATCAGCTGTATGTGGAAGAATTTTATGAATAGAGCCAAGAAGTTTACAAGTAGCACGGGCAGATTCATAACATTTGAGTGCAACCAGCAAGTCTTTACGAGCCTCATAGTCCGACAATCTGAGGTCGTATGTTGGCGCCTTTAGGTATTCATCATAGGGTTTCTGGTAGCTTCTTGTGGCAATCTTCTGGTATCATGGGTTCGGCAGCAAAGGCCAGGAGTTCTGATTCACAATATTTCAAGTGAGGCATAGGGCGCGGCACTGAAGGGGCTGTCAAGGAAGAAATACTATCAATCAGATTTGATAATTCTTTAGACATATTATTGATTGTGAAGCCATTTTCAGTTGCTGTCCATCCAACCTCGGTTGTATTGACATCATTCAAGGGAGCCTTTAGGGTGATGAATGTTGTAGAGGGGCGTTCAGCTTTAGGTACAGAATAAGGTGCACAGTTTGTCAGGAAGAAAGACATTGAATTGGAGCATTTAAGAGGCTTCAACAATGTTTTACCGTGTATGTTCGGGGTCCTCCCTGAGGGGGGGGGGGGGGGGTTATATTTATTGCCGAGCGGTCATTTATTTACGTGGGTTACGATTCTTCCTAGAAAGAATTATCAATTTGTCTACTTTACTGTTTACGTTACTTGTCAATAATAATCATTAATTCCATCACTTCATTAAATAACATCAAATCAAATATCGTACCAAAATAACAAGGTTAAATAAAACACAGTCATAGTTTAAATTAGGTGTACTCTAATTAAGTAATCGATCAAACAAAAGGTTCGAGAAATAGTAAATCCTACATATACATCGTACATTTAATTCAATTAATCAAACGTCTACCTATGGAGGAGTTTAACTTACAACATGGGTCAAGCTTTGGAGGTTGAGAGTATACTTTTCACAAATAAACACTGGCATAATCACTGAGGGAATACGGGTGGTGTTACTGAATTTCTAATGGAGTTGATGCGGCTGGAAACTCTTCGGAACCACTGTACTAGTGTATTGGGAACGGCTGAAGTCCTCCACTGGAACTTTGTCAATTGACGTGGACGACAACTCGTGCAAATCTCGGTACGATGATGGTGACTCTGGCTTCAGACTCCTACTGCTTATTGAATGTCTGCTCTGCAACATGAGAAGTTGTTCTACAACGTCAAAAGTTATTCTGCAATAGACTTCAGTTCTTGGTTCCCACATCCTGTCTCATTTGGCTTCGACTCTGCCGTAAAGAATACAACCTCTGCTGCCGGGATCCATTGAATTACAAGATTCAGTCACTTGCTAAGGATCCTATCTCCAACACTATGACGGGCGGAGATCTTCATCGACTAAGTCCTGCGATGGTCACCTAAGGCTGGGGTGAGAGAAGACTTCACCCCGCCGGGGTCTTATCCAGACCGGTAAACTACTTAAGACACTCTTGTAAGCAGAGAGTGACGACAGACAGAGTAGGACTCCTTCATAATCTCAATCCACCGCTTATATACTCCCCAGATTCATCTAAAACTCCACCCAAATCCAAACGTAAGATGCCTCTGATCTCATTTCTCCAATTCCTATTGGTTCTCAACCCTCCTGTAGGCTGTCCCTAATTCTACCCTCAACTAATAGAAACTGACCAATTCAAAAATAACTCCTATATTTCCGACTAAACTAATTACTTTCTCACAGAAAAGAAATATCAAACTTGATATCTGTTAGGATACATGAAACCTCAAGAGCTCGTTATTTCTATAAAGTAAACCACAGAAAACCTCTAGTCTAGAGAAAACAGTAGGTGGTTAATTACCCTCACCAAATGCATTACATGTAACAGAGTTTGAAACTCTTATTCACTCTTAAAGCAATAAATATTATTGTCAAACAACCATTCTAAAGCCACAAACATTTGAGCAGAAGGGAAATATCCAATGACACTTGTTTTATTTCAAAGTCACAAAATAATTAACTTCAAATAACAAACCGGTCTGAAGATTTTATAACTACAAGTATACAACCGTACTGCACAGCAATAGAACAGTCAGCATCTGGACCGGAAGTTTGGAACCAGAAATTATCCAAACGGATAGAGTCATTAGAGATTACAGCTCTGGGAGGCAAGGTGTACCATCCTGACATGGATTCATCAACAGCTTTGGCAGTAGGGGGAATCTCTTCATAATCCAAAGGGGAAGGGGACTGATCACCAGATTCACATTCCATGTCGTAGTCCGATTCTTCAATATTTTCCTCATGATCTTCCTCTGACTCAGGAGGTGCAGCAGTGAAAGAGTTAGTAAACTCTTTAAACATTTGAAGAATGTCACTTCTCATTGAAGCATTCTCGCTCGCTAATTCACTGCGTAGGGATACTATGGTAGCCTCCATATTTGTGGGAGTGGGTAAGGGTGGAGAGATGAGTTTATTAATTGGTGTAGTTACATCGGAGTTTGATTGAGATTGGTTGACAGCTGGTGCGCGTGCAGGCTCTGCCACTTCATTATGAATGATGGTAGTAGTGGACTCAAGGCTGGGTAGAATAAAGTCTTTAGTTGAATCGGGATGCATGATTGCTGACAGTTGACGAGATGGTGGTTGTGCAGCTTTGATCATCTTAGCTGCACGTTCGCCCCATAAAGCGCAAAACTCGTTGACGCCACTTGATGCATGAGCGAAAATAGTTTTGCAATGGGAACATTCTTTTGGACGAAAGGAGAGGTCTTTAAAGCATAGTGAATGCTTATAGCATTCGTTGTGGGGGTCAATCGCAGCCAGTCGACTCTTGCATTGAGGATGTCCATAGGTTTTAGACACTGCAAAGAAAGGAGTAGTTAGACGACTGAATAGGATACAGGTGAACCTGTAAAGATGCATAAAGGTAATATCATCTAAAGTTCAGTGTCTCTTTCTTCTCATAGCATATACTAGCTAAATTGTAGAAGTCAAGCACATGAAGTACTATAGTACACAAGTGGAAAAACTTATTAGAGTTTCAGACACTGACTAAGTACATAGTCGGTAGCTATACCGATAAGAACTGTATTAGGGTAAGCACCTGATTGTCGAGCGCACACAATTAACAAACAGTGGGCGTGAAATCAGATAGTGATAGTTTTAATAAATTCAGCTATAAGCCTAATTAAATAATTAGGCCATGTTCGATAACTGTGGTTGTTCAGTAATTAGGTTTTTACCCCGTAAATATTTGCCATAACAAAATCACTGCATAAACACTAGTGGAGAAACGAAATTAAACGTTTCAGACACATTGGTAAAGCAAAAAAGGAAATATTAATTTACTGGCAGACATACCGTATACCCGAGTACAGCTATATATAAATGCTAAGTAGGCAAAATAATAGCAACTTCAAAAACTGAACAGTTGATAAATGGCCAGTGCGGGAAAATAAAATCACTGCATAAACACTAGTGGAGAAACGTATGTAAACGTTTCAGACACATTGGTAAAGCAAAATGAAAATCAGGTAAATTCATAATGAATTAGGTATTCTCAATATGCTAGGCTAGGAAATAATTGGTTAAAGCTGTACACTGATGGGTAAATGCTGAGCATAAACAGCATACGGGTAGGGCTAGATAAACCAATTACAGAAGAAAAACAGGGTGACCCCCGTAATTCTGCCAAGCAAAAAACATGGAGAAACAAAGAAGATATCCTGGCAGTAGCCAACACTTCAGATATATATACTCACTTTTAATGAACTGTCCGAAACCCCGGTCTGAGAAAGTATTCGGTCCACAATCAGTTCAAACACTTGCTTCCAAAAGGTAAGCAGAACTTCAATCTCACGGAGAGTGTGGGTAGCTGTGAGGATATCTGAAGACACATTGTTCGCACTAACTGATACCTCTCATATATATGGGGAGGGGCCTCCAGCCATATGGCTGTGCGCGCGCATGATGTGGCTGGCCAACTTGTTGTTGGAGCTCTCTGATTGGACAGCTTGCGTTGCTTCAGCCGGTTTTGATCAGCCTTCTGGCCCCTATGGCTGAGGCTGCAGCCTTACACGTTATGTTTGTTCTGGAATACTTGATATTATTATATATATATTTTTTTTATGGTCTTCAGATAAACTTTATCCTTGCCTGACACACATGCAAACTCAGTCGCTTAGGTCTAAGTTATATAAAAAAAAGACTTGAAAATAAAGATAAATTCAGTCGTCCCAGGTCTAATATTGAGTACGCTAATATGAATTTCTGAATTAATATAAATTATCATGTGATTGGAAGGGATACAAGGTTTTATTTATAACTTTAATTATTGAACTATATATACACTCACTCACACAACTCTCACACCAAAACACACATTCATACATAAAATTGGTAGATATAATTTGAATACGAAAATAAATACTTAATATGTACTAACAAATAAATAATTTTAAATAGCTATATCCTATTTAGGTTAGTAAATATAATTAAAGTATTAGGCTAACTACCAGGTACTGCAGACAATATTCGTCTGAATAGGTAGTTTCCCAGCAAGGTAGTTTCCCAGCAAGGTAGTTTCCCAGCAAGGTAGTTTCCCAGCAAGGTAGTTTCCCAGCAAGGTAGTTTCCCAGCAAGGTAGTTTTCAAGCAAGGTAGTTTTCAAGCAAGGTAGTTTTCAAGCAAGGTAGTTTTCAAGCAAGGTAGTTTTCAAGCAAGGTAGTTTTCAAGCAAGGTAGTTTTCAAGCAAGGTAGTTTTCAAGCAAGGTAGTTTTCAAGCAAGGTAGTTTTCAAGCAAGGTAGTTTTCAAGCAAGGTAGTTTTCAAGCAAGGTAGTTTTCAAGCAAGGTAGTTTTCAAGCAAGGTAGTTTTCAAGCAAGGTAGTTTTCAAGCAAGGTAGTTTTCAAGCAAGGTAGTTTTCAAGCAAGGTAGTTTTCAAGCAAGGTAGTTTTCAAGCAAGGTAGTTTTCAAGCAAGGTAGTTTTCAAGCAAGGTAGATTTCAAACAAGGTAGATTTCAAACAAGGTAGATTTCAAACAAGGTAGATTTCAAGCAAGGTAGATTTCAAGCAAGGTAGATTTCAAGCAAGGTAGATTTCAAGCAAGGTAGATTTCAAGCAAGGTAGATTTCAAGCAAGGTAGATTTCAAGCAAGGTAGATTTCAAGCAAGGTAGATTTCAAGCAAGGTAGATTTCAAGCAAATATACACAAGTAGATTTGCGCATCGAGAGCTCCACTCAGATTTAGAAAAGGCAGGTCAATGAACGATCTGTAATGATCAAAAAAAATACTAATCACACACTATTCATAGAATGGAAAAACAATTAAAACTAGAAATTCAACCTAGAAAAAAAAAACTAATAATTAGCTATTAAAGAACAAGTAGAATCTAAGGAATACAAAAATTTAAGAAAAAGAAAACATGGCAAAGGTTTGATAGTACAATTTAAGGAGAAATGATTCAAGTGATAAAAAAAAGAGAAATATTGGAAACTAATTTGATCAAAGTACACTTAAATTAATAATTTAATATAGTAACACTTACGCTGGTTGACTGCGTTATTCCAAAGCTCTTAACCACCGAATAATTTCATATCAGAATTTTAGTAAACGTATCTAGTGAAATTAGGCTAAAACAAAGAAATGAACATTTATTGAAAATTGTTGACTATTTCCCAATCAAAAACCGGTAAGAAATTAATTTCAATTAAGGTTACCGGAATTACCACCACGCAGGTAAAAATAAGAAAAATTCCAATAGTTTACACCATTCCAGACAAATATTCAGTAATCAAAATTTACAATTTCTGCAACAATCAGTTCAGCACGATAAACATCAGGTTAAGCCAATTACATAAATTACCCATTATAATAATGAACCATCATAATATCATAAGAAAATGAATAATTAAACATTACAGAAGCTGACCGTCAAACTGCACTCTAAACAAAAATTCCAAATCGCACGTTCATCTCGGTAAGCTGGCTAAAGAATACAGGTATCACCTGCTACGGTCATACTTAGGCAGGAAATGATAATTAATGGAGTGATTATATAGAGTTAACATTGCTCAAGATTTCAGTTAGGGGTCTTTCAATTAATATTTATTTTCGAGAAAAAAAGAAATATGAGAACTAAATTAATGAACGGATACTGACAAAAAAATATAATCTAATTTGTATCTGAATCAACCCCTTTTTCAGGAATTTGCAGCATGTGCATTATTTTAATATGAACTAGTATAATTAATAACCCTAAATATTACCAACTTTGAAAAATATATATTTAATTAGAAAACTAACATTTACCAACTGATAATTAATTGTATGAAAAACAAGAGGCTAATTTGGCTGGATTAAAACCACTACAATACGAATGGTTGCAGATTTTTCGTATATCGTCTGAGTATAACTAAAAAATCAAAACAGGGACTACATTCTCTGACAAACATTTTAATAACAACTGATAAGAAAATTAGTTTTCGTCGTTGTTGTTCTCCATGAAACATATTCCAAAAAGTTATTTCAATAATGACTGGATAACATATATTGTCTGGAACTGGTCCCATCACTTGACCAAACTAATTAATGCGCAGATGTGAACACAGTTAGCCAGGTGTGAATAATTACTCTGTTATTGGTGAAAGAACTCAATTAAAATAAAGTATATTAAATATAAAACTCAAAATTGCAGATTTTTTAAATACAGAATAACTATAAATAATAAAATTATATACAAAGACAACTCTTTGGGAGAAATCTTCTGAAAATAGCGACACTTGGGCAGGCAGCGGAGCGGTAACTTCCAAATTGTATGACAACTGTAACAGCTTTTAGACATGTTTAATGTTTGGATACACACAGGAGAAAATTATTATTATTTTCTTGTAAATCGCTTTAATTTAGTAATTTTACAGCTGTTAAAAACATTAATACATCAATACTATCAAAATAAAGATTTATAGATTAGTTGATATTAAACTCTATTTATTTAAGTTTTCTTTTAATAATAAATTGTTTTTACTGAGGTAGCTCTTACTATAATTTTTTTCTAGCTTTGTTTTGGCTACTGTGTTCAAGTGTATATATATTAAATGCTGGATTCGAAATTTATAAACGCAAAATTATAAAATAATAATGGATGATGCTTTACTATAGTAATCCTTAACAACAATAGAAAATTAAAACTTAGCTATTCATAGAAAACTAGTTTAGAGCACTAACAATATTATTTTCAATATCAGGACGCATATTTATAGGCAATTAATGTTTATTATTTTTCTGCTTTATGTAGTGGCGATTGTTTTTGTATATTAAACTTCAATAAATTTATAACAATACATGCAATTAATTAGTTAATGATATATTCTACTGTAGTGATTTGTTATCATTAGCTTAAATAATTATTCTCACAATAAAATATAATAAATGAAGCAAATTAATGTTATATTTGTATGTTCAATTTTCAATTTATGATATAATTAGGTTTTCACTGTTAGATTTAGATTCTTCATGTTCTGATCAATCTAATGATTTCCCTATGTGTTGTAGTTAGAAATATAAAAATTATGCAATCAGATAATAGTCAGAAACATGTTTTATATTTATGTTTCTTAATCTCAAACATTCGAAGTGAACTCAGAGTATTAGGAAGCAATTTAATAACCTTAACTGTTGAGATGCAAAAAACAATATTTCACAAACGTCGGTCGAAGTTGTGTTCATAATAAATAGAAGGTTTATGTCAGTAGTTTGTTTCATTATTAACAATTGCAGGTCTTGTATGCTCTCATATGATTCAAAATTTTTCACATGAGTCACAGTACCTATATTTGGTCACTATATAAGGGGTCAATTACAGGCTTTATTTTTTTCATCTTTACACTACATCGTGCAACAACTTAACTTAGCCAATTATATTGGCTTCGACGCTACCACTCGCTCTTAAACTACCACCAGTTACTATGCCACAAGTTCACAACATACACAATTCTAATTCTTTATAAATTTATAAATTATCTCGTGAACATATTTGTTATAGTGGCAAATTTTTATATCACCTCCAAACTCAACTACCAATTAATTAAACATTATTAATATGGTTTAACCATTAACTTAAAATTAGTGAATTAACTCCTTCACGTTAAACCAAAAATTAAACTAAATTTAAGGTTATGAATTGTTCAGATACCTACCTATACGTGGTCATGAATTAGTCTATCCACAGTTCTTGCCGATTTGTCAATGGTAGTTATTTTATTATAAAATATACACTATTTTCTGTTTTTGCACAATTTTGCGTATAGGTTGATTTCTGCTCATTGTTTCAATATGGTAATAATTTATTCTATACAAATCAGGAATTATATATAAGAATCATTCATACATTCAGATCTGTGATATCGAATAATAGCTCAGAATAATTAATTCTTTATACGCAATAAAATGGGAAGTAACTTACCACGATATTCAGAATCTCTGGAAATTAGTATTATTTCAGATTAATAGTGATTTGTGTTACTGTTTTACCTAGTTTTAATTACACAGCAGAGTAGATTTTCTTCATACATGTGATTAAACATCTCAAGCCATATGTAAGATAAACTTTAGCTTTTTCAACTACTTTTAATAGCAAAATATTATGTTATTTGAATTTCATTTAGCAAAAAATAGAAATCGGCAAAAAAATTATGCAAAATAATTGTCTCTTATACTTAATAGGCACAGTAAAATAATCTCCTGAACGATGAACACTGACCAAATATTCCTTACAAGATATAAACCATAACCCAAAACAAAATCGAAAATCACTGACAATTGGACTAAGGGTATAATTTCACGACCCTTGGACGGTGATTAGGGTTGTTTAATTTTGGTTACGTGGTCAATTTCCTGACCCCTGACCAAAGTCAAACAGCCCTGAACATTGACCAATCTTATGATTTCTTGGCCATCGATCATACGAGGGCATAAGAGAAAAAAATCGAAAGTCCTGACCATTGACCATAGGTGTAAATTTGGTTAGTGGTCAGGAGATTATATTCTTGGTCAATGGTCAGAGCTTTTCGATTTTGTTAGAGGGTCAATGAATTTTAATATGACTCAATACTTAAAATTGGTCACCGGTCAGAGGATTATACCTTTGAGTATACATGTGATATGATTACTAAGAGTTTAATTTAAAGTAGGTAGGTATATTCTTAGAATAAAATTTCTAAAGAGAATCATGTCATTTGAAATTTTCTTAATATCACAAGCATGTTTTGTTCACAAAATAGAAAAAAGTCTAATGATCCTAAATAGAATGATGTGGAATTTAGTATATATATTTTATGATCAAAGAAATACTGATTAGTTTGAGATTTGGAATAATATACAATAAATTTCAGTTATGAATGCCATTTCAAGAATCTTATTTCACCCTAATAAAAATATAACGAATCTTTTATATATGTAATCAAAAATATTTATATCTATTGTCGAAAAAGCTATCGATAACGAAATAATAAAATCTGATGATTGATACCTAAAATATTGAATTATTACAGATCAAATTAAATGCTATATAAATTGGTTGAAACGTTTGAAAACAATATTCATTCAATTCAATAATCTCTCAAATACTGAAACTAATTGTTTCTGTGTGATTTTTTTCTTAAATTTCTTGAAATTTTATATTGTCTGATCTACAAATATTATTGTCATTATATAAAGCATAAAAACATTACATTATAAAACAATCGGTACTTTGATAAAAAAAAATAATTAAATTATCTAACGGAAATTATTGATTACTCATTTAAATATTCAGTTCCATTTATGTTTACAGATTTATACATACATCTTTCATCTAGTAATTAAACATTTCTCACTCAAGTTGATTAGAAATGCATTTCATTGACACTTGATAATGATGTTAACTTATATAATATGATAAAAAATGAATTAATGCCGACTGACTCTTCATGATGCAATTTAATATTATTTAAAGTATAGATTTTTTTTTATTCAAATCCAGAAAAATTACAAACTTGTGGGACATTAAAATATATACAACAATCTAAACTAAAACATGATAAAAATACTAAACTAGCTAAAAATAAAAAGAACGATGCTTAAAATTAATCATTATATTTATTCATACAGTATTCTTTAAAAACGGTTTTAAATTTAAAATCTGACAAGGGGCATTTCAAATTATCGGGTATATTATTAAACAGATGAATAGCCCTATAAACAATAAATTTTCTTTCTGCTTCCGTTCTAAAATTAGGTACACTAAAATGGGTAGATCTGGTTTGGTATGAGTGAGTAGGAATATATTCTCTAAAATAGGTATTAAAAATGTCAGTATTAAAAAAAAGGGCATTGCGAAAAAAATTCAATAAAAAATCTGTTCTTGGTATTACAATATAATTATTTAGTAATCGTAAATAACATTTTTGAATTATTACATGAACTAGAAATTAAAAAACTCTTGGAATGAAATTCTATTTTTTCAATATACTTTAAATTTGATAGTTCTCATGGATTTCAGAGTCCACAAAATCTAATAAATTCATAACCAAAAATATCCACAGATTTACATACTTTCAATATTTTAAGTAGAAAATTATAGACTGAAGACATGTTGGCACACTCGATCAGCTGTTGTAGGATATGATAGTCATAACACGATTACTATAACTCTGAAATAATATTTATAACCAGAATTACAGTATATTAGTGAGAATTACTTTATATCATACAGGACTATATGACAAATATCTTGAATGCATAATTCCTGATTTGTATATGATAAATTAGTATTTATAACAAATTTCAACCAACGAACAATATTGTGCAAAAGATACACTTAAATATGGTAAATCCTATAGAAAACCAATTACGAGTGAAAAATCGGCTAAAATAAATATAATTAATTATTTAATATATAATGTATTTTGACAAAGAATCTTTTCACCAATGTTCATATATAACTATAAGTTTATAACAGGTGAAACGAATAGAAATAGTACAACAACTTCAAAGTGTTACTATGAACTGCATCCACAAAGTCTTCTGACAATTTTAAAAGTTAATTGATATATTTTTTAAAGTGCTATCAAGATAATTCTCCCTACACACTAATTATTATATTCTTATTTAAAAAAATGACCAATATTTAATTAGTAAAATTCAATTATCTCTTTTATAGAGTTCTTCAGTTTCGTTTAAATTAATTCGACTTTTTTCCAATTAGTTTGTAATATAATCCTTTGTAATATTAATTGTAGTAAGTATTCTACGGATTAGAATTAGAGACTTTATCTAACAGTTAGTCTCGAGTAATGGAAGATAAATGTAGCGTTTCTATAAAACCACGTTTCTAATGCTAAACATCTATTCAACCTTATCTTGCAATTTCCAAAAATAATTCTGTTGTGTTTAAAATGCTCGGATGAACAAAATACAGTAATATTAAATATTTTTCGACACTATTTTTAAATTCTCCTTTTCTTTCCATCGTTCACAGTCTAACCTCTTAAAAAATTAAGATATTAGATCGAGGTGTCACTCTTTTTAGTCCTTTGGGTAAATATTTTGTAAGTTTGATTTTTAAAATTCGAAACACACTCTGATCACAGTAAGGATTTTAATCTATCTGTGTTCTACTTTCCATTAATCTTGTTTTCTATCAAATCTTGTTTCTTCCTTGCCACTCGAATGTGGATACTTTTAACATAACCAAATGTGCATCGAATACACATTGTTCAGGATTTTAAAAACTTTTGTCTTGTCTTCTAATTTAGTAGTATTGGATTTCCTTTAACTAGGTTACAAGGACGTTCAGGCATCTGATCGTACGATGCTGACAAACTGTAGGTTTGAAGTAAATGTTTATTACAATTTTTTTATCATCAAATCCTTTGGTGCAATTTTTCTTGTGGAACAGTTACTCCAAAATAGACAAATTACTTGGAAATTATCATATTATTTTATGATAGTATGAGATTAAAATAAAATCTATTCAATTTGTTTTATCTTGTTAATAATTGTTTGTAGCGTAATTTTAAGTCAATACCAAAGAATATTTAATTAATTTGTTTCTAACTATTTTCTGATTCAAATAACTTCGCAATACTGCAGTTCTCATCAGTGCAGTTCTCGTCAGTGCAGTTCTCGTCAGTGCAGTTCTCATCACTATCAGTGCAGTTCTCATCAGTGCAGTTCTCATCACTATCAGTGCAGTTCTTATCAGGACAGTACTAATCTCTAGGGATGTGACAATATGCAGCATAAAATATGCATATTTTTTGACGCGATATGCAGTATATTAAATGCCTATTTCTGCATATATATGCAAAAAGTCAATGTGCATATATGCTGAACCAAAATGCATATTGGAAATGTGCATTTTATATGCCAGAAATTATTCAATATAGTGTGCATATTACATGCTCAAAGTTAATTACGAAAATTAAAATGAAGTTAATCTGTATATAGTTATGTTTTGAACGTAATTGTACTTTGGTGGTTTGAATGGAACTTACAATAAAACGAAAGAGTAATCTCAAGTTTATATTTTTACTGCGAAATGTTTAACGTTTGAAAAGAAAAAATAACAAAGGTGTTTTAAATTTAGACTTTTTTAATAGTAAATCAATTTCAACCATACACGTATATTCAATTTCAAACACTTTATTATAAATGGTATGTATTATCTGCTAATGTAGTTTTGTACTGGGAAAACACCCGTTCTACATCACAGGAAACAAGAGGAGCAATTGTTTTTTTCTGTCAAATTCAGTCTTCTAAACTATCCTACATGACTCGAAAATTATAAACTATCTTGTTAGACCAGCGGTTAGTCCTAAAGGATCGTCAGCTGAAAGTAGCGACACTAAGTTTTTAATAGATTAATTTAAACAGTTTTGTGTTTAATTACTTTAATAAATTACATACCTACGTGATATTAGTTTTGATTTTTTTCGTGTAGAACAACTCTCTAAATTAATTGTATTCATTAATTTATCAACTAATATTAATATTTACAAAATACCAAGTGGCACATAAATTTATTAATACATTTGCAGTTTCAATATTCCACCTACAAACTTTTTAAATTTGAATGATTAGTTTGATAAAATATACTTGAATCCACAGTTAAAATCGTTTTCTATGCAGAGGTCCCTGAAGAAAACAGCATTGGTTAGACATTTACATGTTAAGATTTGGCCAAGAAGTGCATATTTCTCGGTTAGCATATATGCACAAGTGCATATTATATGCTATTGAAATATATGCAGAGAACTGCTTATATGCACAATGTCACATTCCTAGTTATAGATATTAAATCCAAGGAAGACAAACAATTTCGTGCGATACTAAACGTTATTATAGGTAGCAATTTTCTACTAATAGATGGAAGAAAAATTATAAATTGAAAGATAATTTGAAGATAAAATATGAACTAACTCATAGATTTATATCTTTCCATCAAAATTTGATATATAATGAAATCTATCGCTGTCAATGAGTAGCTTTGGGTAATATAATATATAATGAGTACAAAAATAGTTCCCTCAAAGATTTAGGTCTAATTTGATTAATAGATGTATACATATATCCCAAACAGGATATGAATGTATAGTTTAAAGATTACACACAATGATATATGATCTCTATATCTACCCCTCCCCCATCTCCGGGGGGCCTGGGGAAGTTTTTCACCAAAATATTTAAGATTAAAGCAGCAAAAATCCCCGCATATGCAAGGCATAACTAAAGCAATTTCACCATAAAATACAATTTATTGGGGTTTAAATCGACTCCCGACTCAAACTGTGACAAAATATTACAATATTACTCGTGTTAAACCTCTTTCTTCACTTGGTTTGCTGAGTCTGTATGAAAAAGAAATTGAACTTATGTGATATCAATTTCAAAACAAAAAATATAAGTATTTTTTTTTTAAATCGTAAAAATTAAAATAGATTATATTATCTACCAATAACAATTTATGAGATATAAATGTTTGAAAAGCAAAAAACAGACAAATTGACTACTTGGTAGTTCGAGTGTTAAGAAATCATTATCACAGGAAATATTAGATTATTGAGTACATAATGTATATGTAAATTAACCATTGCAGTTCAGTTTACAGTTGTGAATTGGTGCGAGAGAATGTGCATAGAATATTGATCATTGAACAGTCAAATAAACTATTAGTACCTTCCTTTGGTCAATAAAAGTAATAGAACAAAGAGGAAGCAAATGCAAATTCCTTCATACATTAAATCTATATGTGTATTTATAGTTGATCAAAATTTATAAAGAGATACTTATCAAGTTATCACATATCAATTCTTTGAATACTTAAAAGGAATAGTTGTCATATATGCTTAAATACTTTGATTAATTGTTTGTGTGTACCTCCATTCCATGTACGTATGATGTTCAGTATGTAGCTGACTTCCAATGAGTTAGGAGTTTCATTGTCCCTTCCAGTGCATTGCACAACCGGCTAGAGTTTCCAAAGACAATATTGTCTTTGGTGTTTCCCTAGCACAGTTACATAAAGAGGCATAACCAACATACATAACAGTGACGACAAGGTGGAATTGAATTCACGATGGCTAAAGGCATAGGAAATCTAAATGAATTTGATTCAAGCACAGAAGATTTTGTAGTTTATCAAGAGAGACTACAAATTTACTTAACTGCTAACTCCATTGCTGACAACAAGAAGGTAGCTGTGACCTTGACGCTATTGGGTAGCAAAGTGTACAGTGTTCTTCGTGACTTGTGTAGTCCAGACAGTCCTATTACTAAAACGTATGACGAAATCATCGATGTTCTCAAGGAACATTATGCGCCTCAGCGAAACGTTATTGCTGAACGATTTAAATTTAACCGTTGTCGTCAGCAAGAAGGACAGAGTGTCAACGATTACGTAGCACAGCTGAAGAAAATGGCGAGCTCATGTAAGTTTGAAACGTTCCTAGAGGAAATGCTTCGCGACAAACTCATTGAGGGTTTACGAGATTCAAATTTACAGAGAGAATTATTGAAACGGGAAGACTTGACTTTCAAAACTGCTCTGGAATTCGCTTTGTCTTATGAATTAACTTTAAAGACTGCAGATGAATTGCAACGCACACATGTAAGCGGAGGGGAGAAGTTAGGCGCATCAGCAGTTGGTGTGAACAAGACTTGTGT
Source organism: Caprella mutica (assembly GCA_947561585.1). NCBI lineage: Eukaryota > Metazoa > Arthropoda > Malacostraca > Amphipoda > Caprellidae > Caprella > Caprella mutica. Next base: position 437,097 of record CANNZV010000311.1, on the reverse strand, counting down.
GCGCGCACCAAGAGACGCGCATGAGCGGCCTGACGCACCAAAGTTTGGCAACACAGGAAGACGCAATGGTAGTGGGCATTTGGCTAATAATTGTAAGTTTAGAAGTTATAAATGCAACACTTGTTCAACAGTAGGTCATTTAAGTAAAGGCCCTTTTAGACGTGAAACATTTTCACATTGTTGCGCAACAATTTGTTTCAGAACTGTTGCCCGGGTGTATCAGCCACAATTTCTCGGCGACATTTCTCGATTCGCTCTGTACGAGTTGGTGTCGCGCAACAGTGCTGAAACAAATGTTTACAGAAATCCTCAGTGTGTTATTGGCTGTCAGAAGGAGATGAGTACGTCATTGCTACAGACGCGCACACATCTCCCTACACACCACATATAGATGTATCATTTTTAATATAAGTAAATATATATTTTACAAGATAAATCATAATTATATGAAATACAGCCCAACGCTCTATAAATGGAATAAAATATTTTTTTGGCATCCTAGCAATTTATTATTGCATTGCGTTTATTATGTTACGATTTAAGTTTTAAAAGTTATAAAGATCTGTGTTCTAAATTATGATTGATCTCTTCATTTTGCATCCAAGTAAAACTACCTACTGAAGTTATCCCACAAAGTTCCTCTCCTCAAATCATTTGATATAGCTAATAGCAAATAATTTACACTATATATAGTTGCTTGTGCGACACTAGAGTTGCTTCGCACCGAATTCTCGTCTAAACAGATTGCTTGCCGCATACAGAAACAGTTGTGCGACATTTGTATATATACAATGTTGCTGATACAAAATGTATCACGTCTAAAAGGCCCTTAAGGCTTGTAGGATGAAAACAAATAAAGTTCATTACCAAGGTCATGAAGAAAGAAATGTAGTAAATTAATCTGAGTTAGAGATAGATAATTTTTTTTAAAAGGCCCCCTGCCAGAAGAAGCAAACCTTCTTTAAATAATTAAAAAAAAGCAATTATCTTTATTAAGACAATGAACATAAAAAAAGGAAAGATAAGCTTCTCTGCTCTACAACCATGGCTTTTTCATGTAGATAATTTTTACCACATTTCTGTAAATAATGTTAAGCCATATAACATTAAGATGAACGTAGGTAGAGTGCCTATTGACATGGAAATTGACACTGGCTGTGGCCTGTCTATTATTTCGCATAAGTTATATGTTGAGAAATTTAGTCATGTACAGTTGTGTGATTCTAATATTTTGATGAAGAGTTATTCTGGTCAGAAATTAAATGTTAAAGGTAAAATGAACGTGAATGTAGATCACAAAGGCCAGTCATTTATGTTTCCTTTGAATGTTGTAGAAAACGATGGACCATCGCTGATAGGTAGAAATTGGTTAGAAGCTATTAAATTAGATTGGTCCACAGTTGTTAAAGTTAATACTATTGATAACATAATTAATAAGTATGCTTCTGTATTTGATGGGACCATGGGCAGTATAAATACTGAACCTGTAAATATTAACATGAAAAAAGATGCACAATCAGTATTTTTGCGTGCTCGGCCTGTCCCTTATGCTCTTATTAGTAAGGTAGAGGAAACGCTTGATAAGATGGAGAGAGACGGGATAATTTCAAAAGTTGATTCTAGTGAATGGGCTATTGTTGTTGTTCCTAAGAAAGATGATGAAATCCGTATTTGCGGAGATTACCGTATTACTGTTAACAAAGAAGTAGAACCTGCTACATATCCTCTCCCTAATCCTCGTGATATTTTTGCTTCTTTAGCATATGGTAAGAAATTTTCTGTTCTTGATCTTGACAAAGCCTATCACCAGTTAGATATCGATGACAATGCTAAAAAGATATCAACAATTAACACCAGCAAGGGATTATACCAATTTAATAGATTATTTTTCGGCTTGCCAGTTTCGCCTTTGATTTTTCAAAAGGTGATGAACAGCATTTTGGCTGGTATTCCCAACTGCGCGTGTTATTTGGATGATATTCTGATAACAGGAGTGGATGATACTGAACATTTGTCAACTTTAGAGAAAGTGCTATCTAAATTAAGAGATGCAAGAATTAGGCTTGAGGTGTCTAAATGTAAGTTCTTTCAGGATGAAGTTAAATATTTAGGACATGTGATAAATAGTAAAGGACTTCATGTAGATTCTGAAAAGACCAAAGCTTTGAGGGACGCACCTAAACCGACTGATATCACACAGTTGCAATCCTTTTTGGGATTAGTGAATTATTATGGTGATTTTGTGAAAAACCTGGCTTCAATGTTGAATCCACTTTACAGTTTGCTTAAGAAAGATGTTAAGTTCGTTTGGATCGAAGCTTGCCAGAAAGCATTCGAGTTGATAAAACAAAGACTAACTAACCCTTCTTTTCTTGCGCACTATGACCCTAAAAAGAGATTGATTTTGTCATGTGATGCCAGCTCGTACGGGTTGGGTGCTGTCATTTCTCATATTGATGATAATAATATAGAGAGACCCATTGCTTATGCTTCACGTACTTTATGTAAATTTGATTTAGAGATTGATCATGAACCACTAATAGCAATATTTGAAAATAAGAAATCCAGTTCTCCGTTAACAGCAAGCAGACTCCAAAAATGGGCATTAGCTCTCAGTGCGTACAATTATGAAATAATGTACAAGAAAGGTTCTCAAAATGCAAACGCTGATGTATTTTCGAGACTTCCATGGGAAACGAAACCATTGGTGTCTGATTGCCGTGTTCGTTTTATTGATCAATTAACTATAACTGATAAACAAGTTAGGATTGCTACTGAGAAAGATCCTAGTTTACGCAAAGTAGTATATTACACGATCAATGGATGGCCAACTAAAGTTGATGAGGATTTGACTCCGTTCAAAAACAAATGTAATTCATTCAGTGTTGAAAATGGATGCCTGATTTCAGGTTATAGAGTAGTTATACCGGTTGAACTCCGAGAGAGCGTTCTTGCAGAATTACATGCAGATCACATTGGTGTGGTTCGCATGAAGTCGTTAGCTCGTAGTTTTGTCTGGTGGCCAGCCATTGACCGTGCAATTGAAAATAGAGTTAAACATTGTAAAGAGTGTCAAATGAATCAAAGTGTTCCAACTGAATCACCTTTACATCCTTGGCCAATTGCGAATGATGTATGGAAAGGGTTCACATTGATTATGCAGAGAAAGATGGCAAAACCTACTTGTTAGGAATTGACAGTTTCTCACGGTGGCCTGAGATATGTTTGGTGCCTAACAGCACATCATCAAAAACAATAGAATGCATGAGGCAGTGGTTCGCTGCATACGGCTTACCAAGTCCGCAGTTTCAGACAATGGTCCGCAGTTTAGATCCGCTGAGTTTGAAACATTTCTTGCTAAAAATGGTATCAAACATATACTCGCTCCGCTATATCACAGTGCCTCAAATGGCATGGCTGAGAGACTAGTAAGGTCTTTCAAGGAAAGTTTGGAGAAGTCACCCCAACTTTCAAGTGTTCATAAATTACAAAATTTTCTTTACATGTATAGAAACACGCCGAACACTTCCACAGGCATTCCTCCATCTGAACTTTTCCTAAAACGTAATGTTCGCACAAGACTATCTTTGCTTAAACCTAATCCTAAAGATCACATGCTTAACCAACAAATGAAACAAAAAGAGTATCATGATGTTAAAATTAAGAAACCTTTTAGAGAACTTGATGTAAATGAGAAAGTTCATAATTCTTGGAATCTTGGCATTATCACATCTCGTACTGGCAATGTGACATATGAAGTTGAAGTAGATGGTCGTAAAATCTTAAAACATATTGATCATCTTGTCAGATTTCACGAGCCCCCATTAACATTTAACAATGATCAGAAGCCAAAGATTCATCCTATTATCCAGCAAAATTCTGATGAGTTTGGAGATGTACCAAAGGTTGCTCCTGATATAATAGAGAGTAGACATCCTCAGAGACTCAGACGTGAGCCCACACGTTTCAGTCCATGAGACTTAGTTGTTTGTAAGGAAATAGATAGTCCTAAGAAAAGGAAATTTATTGAATGAAATAAATTTTTGTTTGTTGTGTTACACTGTACTATTTTTTTTTTCAAAACCATATTGATTAACTAAAAGGGGAGGTGTCATATATGCTTAAATACTTTGATTAATTGTTTGTGTGTACCTCCATTCCATGTACGTATGATGTAATCATGTAGTGCAATTTTTATTTATTTATTTAGAAAACTAATCCCTTACACTTAGACCAAACAGGCGGGAACTGTTTGCTCTTTTACAATTTATTGATTGGGTATTAGGCCCTTATAAGCATAATGCTTCTTGGGCATCCTACTTAAAAAAAAATAATATTAATGACTAATTTAGGTTCACTTACAATAGCGGATTATTGAAACTAAAACATAATGGAATAAATGAAGTATTCTGATAGAAAAAAAAAATCAATTTAGAAGATGGTTTAAGATGTTAAAAAAAATGCCGACGTCAATAGAAGTTTAAATACAAGTGAATGGAAGAAACAGTCGGAAAGGAAAGTGGCTCCATGAAAAAAATCTACTAGTGTTGATGACAGAGTTCATGGATGCAGAGAATCCACTCCGTGAATGCAGCAACTCACCAAGGAATGTGACTAAAAGGGACACAAACACTGGCGGCCGCAAACATGTATGGAAGAGGAAAACGAAGAAATAGAAGTAAATTAAGTATACGAGCCTAAATAACACAAAATCCATGACCCGGCAGTTCAAGAGCACAACCCTAACGATATCCTCCAAAACTGCAGTTGGTGCCAAAAAATAATAAACATGGTTAAAAGATTAAAACAATACATACAGAAAATAGAAAAGTAAATGAAAATCCTGAACTATTTTCTAAATCATTCTACACGAAATTCCTCCTAAGACTCTTCTTGAATATCTCATAAGATGATTCTAATTTCAATTGGTGGTCAAGCTCGTTCCACAGACTACAACCTGCATATACTATTGAAGATTTACTTTTTTCACAATTATTGTACCTAGGTAACTTAATGTAACCCCGATTACGTGTAGAATGACTATGCTGGTCAACATTTGATCTGATATAATTAAACAATACAGGGTCATAATCTGGTACATTAATACTATTATATACATATAGATACATATTAAATTTATACAAGTCTGCAAGTTTCATAATTTTAAGTTCAGAGAATATTGGGTCTGTATTTGAAAGATAGTGAACATTCTTAACGCATCTTACTGCTTTTTTCTGAAGTAGAACAATTTTGTTAAAGATATAGAGCGATGTGTCACCCCATATAATTAAAGCATAGTTGAAATAGGGCTGAATATTAGAGTAATAAATCGTCACAAGCACATCAATGGGCACGAATTCATTTACCTTGGACAATGTTCCGATGGATTTAGATAATTTATTTGCAATATATTTTAAATGGTTTGAGAAACTAAGTTTACTGTCTATGACTACGCCTAGATATTTAATTGAATCCACCTTCTCGATAGGATAACCGTTAACAAGAATGAGGGACATAACATAATCATTCCTGTATGAAAATAAAATATATTTTGTCTAATCTAAATTAAGTTTCATTTTATTGTAGTTCAACCAATCTGAGACGAGTGTAAGTTGATTATTAATTTGGATATGTGCATTAGCAACATCTTCACGAGGGAAAGTACAAGTTAAGGTTGAGTCCGTCATCAAATAGGTTGAACTTCAAAGCCAAGGCACATTCAACAAAATCGTTAATGAAGACATTAAATAACAAGGGGCCAATTATACTGCCTTGGGGAACACCACAAGTCACACTGCATCTAGATGATTTAACACCTCTCACAACAGTACACTGACTACGACCTGTCAAATATGAACGAATCCAATCATTCGCCAGACCACGCACACCTTAATGGTAAAGTTTTCTTAACAGAATTTCGTGAGGTACACAATCAAACGCTTTCATAAAGTCCAAGAAAATCGAAAGTACTAAATTTCCACTATCAAGATGGAAATATGTATGATGCATTAGATCTGCAATTGCATGTGTAGTATTCCTCCCAGCTCTAAAACCATACTGCTATGTGCTGAGTATGCTCCGTGACTCAAAATAGGCAACCAGCTGCTGATGGGCCACTCTCTCATAAATTTTCGAGAAGACATTCAAAATAGAAATTGGTCTATAATTACTTTCTATATCAGCTGAACCACCCTTATAAATAGGCACAACAGTGGACATCTTCAAATACTCCGGAAACACACCATCAGATATTGATTTATTAATCAGTACTGATAGAGGTGACGCAATGATGTGGCTAATTGATTTCAATACAGTTACCGGAATGGTCTTCCAATGGCACGATTTATTTCTAAGGGATTTTATCACTTTGGTTATATCTAGAGGAGACACCGGACTAAAAAAGAATGACTGCGAATAGCTGCCACGCAGGAATTTCATACAGGTATGAGTGCGCGTTTCAGAGAAACAATCATTTATATTTCTACCTATGCTAGAAAAGTGACAATTGAATTCCTCAGCTAACATTTTAGAATCAGTAACTTTCATATCATCAATGGTTAACTTCATATCTTCATCTCGTTTGCTTTTATTTGGCCTAATTATTTTATTTATCAGTTTCCACATTGATTTAATGTCATTTTTAGCACCTTCGAACCGTTGAATATAGTATTCTTTCTTTGCATTCCTGATTTCACTAGTTACATTATTTCTATAACGTCCATTTGCAGATTTGCTCATTTTGCCTACCCTATATAATTTATTATACACCTGGCATCTCTTAATTTTTTCTTTGATCACCGCAGTTATCCACGATTTAAACTGATCTTTAAAGGAAGTATTCTTAATTTTTAAAGGGCAGTACATATTATAAAGGCTCATGATAGATTCTTCAAGAAGTATTATTCCTTGATTTACATTATTACACTGCATCACTTGTGAAAAATTAAAACTTGGAACAGCCTCACAAAAGGAACTTATGTTAGCGTCCGATAGCTGCATGTACTTGAAAGAATGCTGGCTATTGTAATTAGCACTATCAGTTACCTTGAAGTTACTGAATATCACAAATATGGCAAAATGATCTGATATATCAGTCAGAACTATTCCTGATATGACATTAGACGGATCAGACACGAGTATATTGTCAATAAGAGTATATGAGGTATCGGTCACGCGTGTAGGTTTAGTGATCATTGGAATAAGAGAAGATGAAAATATTAAATTTGAAAAATTCAGACAATCAACACTGTAAGAAAACTATCTAGATCTCCATTAGGGGGTCTATATATTGTGAATATTAATAGTGATCGACTGCCAATAATACACTTTACAGCCAGACATTCCATGTAAGGACAAACAAAAGAAAAATCCTCTACTTTGAGACTGCATATCCCCTCCCTCACCAAAATACTCACTCCCCCTCCACGCCTACCGTCATTACGACACAAGTGATACTGCTTGTAACCCTCAAAATCTACCAAATTAACCGAACCATCATTCAACCACATTTCAGTAAAACAGACTATATCAAAAGAACATTGCTTAGAAAATAATATGTTTTTTATCAAATCAATCTTAGGGTACAACAAGCATGCATTTAGATGAATTACACTAAAATCTTTATCAGTTACAGAAACACTCTGTTCCAACTCGTGTGGAGAGTAATACAGAGAATGGGTTTCACTAGACAAATTTGGGTAAGTTTCGTTTAGGTGATTTATATCTACATCATAATTACTCAAGTAATCAAACATTTAATACAATCAATCGCCTTAACCTAAAGTACACAACAATACACATCACACACAATAACACAGTGTAAAAAACACCCACACAATTCAAAGAATAATAATAAGAGTATGAAGACAAAAATGAAGGCCAAATAGTCAACAGAAACATATCCAGAAGAGCATTTATACATGAAAAGTTACACACACTTATACAAGTCACTAAGCAGAGATGGGCGAAAAGTACATCGAAAGTACTTAAGTACTAAGTACAAGTACTCGTAAATGAATGTACTTGAAGTAGTTGCCCAAGTACTCAAATAAAAAAGTACTTTCAAAGTACAAATACCAAGTACTTTTTGAAGTACTTAGAAGTACCAAGTACATTTACTATACAATTAAAAAACTAATAATTTATACTGTTAACTCTTATAGTACATCATCACAGTGACTCTTTCCTCTGATAGTACATCATCACAGTGACTCTTTTTTCTGATATTACATCATCACAGTGACTCTTTTCTCTGATAGTACATCATCACAGTGACTCTTTTCTCTGATAGTACATCATCACAGTGACTCTTTTCTCTGACAGTACATCATCAAAGTGACTCTTTTTTCTGATATTCCATCATCACAGTGACTTTTTTCTCTGATAGTACATCATCACAGTGACTCTTTTCTCTGATAGTACATCATCATAGTGACTCTTTTCTCTGATAGTACATCATCACAATGACTCTTTTCTTCTGACAGTACATCATCACAGTGACTCTTTTCTCTGATAGTACATCATCACAGTGACTCTTTTATCAGATAGTACATCATCACAGTGACTCTTTTGTCTGGTAGTACATCATCACAGTGACTCTTTTCTCTGATAGTACATCATCACAGTGACTCTTTTCTCTGATAGTACATAATCACAGTGACTCTTTTCTCTGATAGTACATCATCACAGTGACTCTTTTCTCTTATAGTACATCATCACAGTGACTCTTTTATCAGATAGTACATCATCACAGTGACTCTTTTGTCTGATAGTACATCATCACAATGACTCTTTTCTTCTGACAGTACATCATCACAGTGACTCTTTTCTCTGATAGTACATCATCACAGTGACTCTTTTATCAGATAGTACATCATCACAGTGACTCTTTTGTCTGATAGTACATCATCACAGTGACTCTTTTCTCTGATAGTACATCATCACAGTGACTCTTTTCTCTGATAGTACATAATCACAGTGACTCTTTTCTCTGATAGTACATCATCACAGTGACTCTTTTCTCTGATAATATATCATCACAGTGACTCTTTTCTTTAATAGTATTTCATCACAGTGACTCTTTTCTCTGATAGTACATCATCACAGTGACTCATTTCTCTGATAGTACATCATCACAGTGACTCTTTTATCAGATAGTACATCATCACAGTGACTCTTTTGTCTGATAGTACATCATCACAAAGACTCTTTTCTTCTGACAGTACATCATCACAGTGACTCTTTTCTCTGATAGTACATCATCACAGTGACTCTTTTATCAG
>CANNZV010000311.1:323581-427446 GCA_947561585.1 Caprella mutica | reverse complement strand
ATTACATGATTGTATGTCAGAATATATAAATATTCACCGTCACATAAAAGTATACATGTCTTACAGTCTTAGTTTTCGATTCTACTGTTTGACAAAGTTTTCAATTTTACTGCTTGACAAACAATTTTCCAACATGTTGGACCTCTTCAAACTCTACTTTTTATCCAGTTGCTGTAAATACAGTTTTGATGAGAAAAAGAATTTATTTTTGTAGAGATTTTAGAACTAATCTTTTAAAATCTCTTAACTGAAAGGAAAAAATGTACTTTGGCAAAGTACTTTTTACTTGGGAGTACCAAGTACTTGTTAAAAGTACTTCTAAGTAATTATTCAAAGTACTTTTAGAAAGTACTTCAATTAGTACTTGAAGTACTTACTTGTTACTTAGTACTTTTACTTGGTACTTGGGAAGTACTTTCCCGCCCATCTCTGTCACTAAGTATGACTCAGCATACTTAGGCCTATTACATTGGAGTGCTGTTTATATTATCTGCATGCAGGCACCTACATATGGCAAAATATGTAGACCTGCACATGATAAAAGTTTTAGTTTCCGGAAAAACATAATAGATAATGAGTTTCGTAAAAATATAACAGATAATGAGTCAATTTCAGTATTCATCGCAATTACAGCAGTAGGATCGATGTTCAGTGAATTCCTAAAGTAGTCCTCCATGGTGACAGGCTGTGAACAGAAACCTTCCTACGCCCGCCAGATGATTCAGGTTGATTGATCCACATGAACACCCGTCCATCACGACATCCAACAGCGTTAATTTTTTCAGGGAAGCGCCGTTTAGCTTGTCGGAGACTGTAAAGAACTTTGGCACGAGATGGGATAAGAATTTCTCTAATATAGAGATTACGAGGTTTAACAGTCCTTGCTGTTCTCAACAGGTCGTTTCTAAGTTCTTTATTAGTAAGCTTAACAAGAATTGCTCTCTTGTCAAGGGCTTGATTAGTAGGTCTCCTACCAATTCGAAAGGCACTAGTTATCTTATCTGACGGGATCACCTGTTTTAAATTGTTCTTCATTAGATTGCAAAACACTTGGGTAGTGTTTTCATCAGGTAGTACCTGAGTTACAGCACCACCCGCTACTATAATCGAATCAGCTAGCATAAGCTCCAACGTCTTCTACTCTTGCCTGTAGATGTTGTAATTCGTTGGTCAACCTGCCGTTCGTCTCCTTTAGCAACTCAATTTCCTCGCCTAAATGTACGATGGCTGTTTCTTTTTCGTCAATTTTGCTGATTATCTCTTGTACAGCACGTTAAATTTTTTCTGCCATCATATTAGTAACAATTTCAATGATAGCTTTGCCCTCCCTAGACCTTCACTCTCAACAGTATCTGAAAGTGTGCTCACGTCGTTGTTTTCTACTGGTGGCATTTCCGTAGGACGTTTCGTACCACTGTTCCATGACGACAGCTTTTATGACAGTTCACAGTTTCACAGTAGAAAACTTTTCTAATTCACACTGGAAAAAACTGTCCAGATCCAGACACTGACAAATGGAGCTACCCCAGGGGTTGGCGCTGGTATAGGAAAAGTCAGCAATGTGAATTAAAGATAAATTATCGTTCAATGCTAGAGTTAATCTTCACGATACACACTGACTCTCAAGTCAAATTAGACTAGGGTGAACGTTAGCTAGTGACACACCATGCAGAGCTGCACACAACCGCATCGCATGGCAGACAGATTTTTTTGCTCTCAATATATTCAGTACATGGAAGTACTAGTAGAAGGAAGCGGTGTAATGGCTTACCAACAACGTATAAGCGGGACCATCGTGTTAACACCTTGTTGTTAGCAATTAGTCAAGTGAGCTTCCTTGTCTCTCTTCGCTTCAGTCAAAACAGCTTCCTAGGCGTCTTGTTGTTGCTCCGCTGTGTCGTGTGGTGACGTCACAGCACACATATGACGTCACCCTAGCAACAGACTGACAGTTCAGGGAGCATTCGCACACGGCCAGTGACGTTTGAGAAACGAGGAAGAGTGCACGCATCTAGCACGCGCTCCACCAAACGCTTATTTAAGTCATTAACATTGCATCTGTTGCCTAAATATTCATCAATTAACCTTCTTACATCAGTTAAATGTCCATAGATGAGAAAATTATTGAGCAAAATGATCAGATACCTGAAGTATTTTGAAGAATAATGTGTAAGTTAACATCAGCTGTTGTGCTAACGAGAACCGTTACTCAACTTACTCAGTCAGGTCTGAGAGCGACGCACACACGTGTACTCTCCCTCGTTTCTAAATCTACACTAGAAGCTAACACGATTGTAACGGCTCGGAACGGATATGTTGGCCGCCTGATTCAGTATGTAGCTGACTTCCAATGAGTGAGGAGTTTCATTGTCCCTTTCAGTGCAGTGCACAACCGGCTAGTGTTTCCCTAGCACACTTACATAAAGAGGCTTGACTAACATACATAACAATAGTCTTTTTAAATTAAATAGCATGGACAACCTCGAATCAAAGAGCATAAATTCAAGTAAGTAAAAGTTGTCTAAAGCTCAATTATTTTTCTATAATTCCAAAATTTTAGCAGCTGTACAATTTACAATCCAATATCATGAATCGTAGTTCAAACTTTTATGTATTCGTTTTAACAGAAACTATTCAGTAGCACTTTGCTCAAGATATTATGAGTTTCAGAAAATGAACAGTTTTCAGTTATAGTTTAATGTTTTTTAGTATGACAGAGAGTCGTAATGTGTTATGTATGTTAAACTTTATTGAAAATAAATAATTAAAATTCTTATCGTTTGTGAAATTATAATCGTCAATTATTTATCAAATTCTATAATGTTAATAAGCATCTTCCTTAATATATTATATTCATAATTAAATCTCATTTTAGAATGTTGTGACCGATAAATTAGTACCACCAAGAGAGTCCAACATGGAAAATTCCATCAGAATTTTGAAAAAAAAAATTCTCACATACAGTATATCTTATCTTAAATTCAGTGGGATGGTGCCATAAAATGTTAAACGTTTAAGGTTAGGTTAGCGGTCCAGTTTAAGTGTTTGAAGGATCTTAGATAGTGAAAATGTATAGTTCAAGTTATTATAATGAGTGTCGGGTTATTAAAATATGAAAGTTGAAGGTATTTTAGGTTTCCATCTTTCAAAGAGAAAAAAAGGGTCATATTCATGAACTATAGTTGTGAAAACCTGAACTAAATGATAAATTTTATCAGCAACTGTGATAATTTTATCACCATCCCATATTTCAATTTGAGCTCTCTATCATATATGTATTTTATTATATAATTCTTCTAATATATTTTTTAAAATTTATACTGAAAAAATATAAATTCGTATATAAACAAACTTTCTTCGTATATGATACGAATTAAACTTAAAGTTTTGTATAATATTTAATATATCATTTCTGAATTATTTAACTAATTATTTAATGAGTAAAATTAAAAAAAATTAAATCCCAATTTTTAATGCTATTCTTGATGTAAATTAAATCCATTATACATGTTTCGGTAGAAGAATTTTCCTTGGTGGGATTTTCCAGCGATGGAATTTACCTGGTGTAAATTTCCGTGGTGAAATTTTCCGCAGGGAAATTCCTGTGGTGGAATTTTCGACAGGCGAATTGACCTAGAATCAACATATTAAGATTTGATCTGAAAATGTCAACCTTGAACTTTTCAACATGATTGACTGAAACAATTTATGGTCGGTTTTGGAATAATGAACTAATTCTTTCTTCGACAGCTCCAAGTCTGCAACAACCAAACAATGGTCCTCGACAACCAGTTCGAAACGAAAGAAATAACCAAGGAACTTCAAAGAGTCAGAATTTATCAGATGATGGTATAGTTTATAGTTCATAATATATAAAATTGAAATTGAAAAAATAAATTTGATAATATGTAAAAAATAAATTCAAAGTATGTATTGAATCTTGAATTCATATTCCACATCTAAAAATTGTTATAATTCTATAGCTTCAATTTTCTTGAAATTTAGAATGTATAATGTTGGAATAGATACAGTAATTGAAATTTATTATTATAATAATACTTCTTTGCATAATTTGCGTTAGAAAAAATATATTCGTAATTTCCAGATTTGTCAAAACAGACGAAAGATCAATGGGAAATTGACAGGAGAGAACTCACTTTGAAGGAAAAAGTGTGGAGTGGAGACTTCGGTGATGTATGGCGTGGTGAGAATTGCTCCTATTCACCATCATTTGTTTGATTAAATCTGATAATTTAATATTTCATTTAATATTTGAATCTTCAAAAAGCGCCAAAATCTACATATGAATTATTTTAATTATATCAAGAAGTTAAAATAATAGATTAGAAATGTTACTAGTGTAATATACACATTTCAGCACTTTGGAATGATTCGGTTGATGTGGCCGTGAAAACTTTGAAAGAAGGCTCTATGACTGTCGCAGCTTTCCTGGAAGAGGCAAGCATCATGAAGAAATTACGCCACGATAACATTCTCATTCTCTACGCAGTGTGCACAGACATTCAACCTATTTACATAGTAACAGAGTTTATGAACAGAGGTAAGAACTGAATTTGTTATACCGGGTGACCAATAAAAAACAGATCGAAAGTAAATGCTTATAACTCAAAAAGTAATCGGTATAGAAAGATGAAACAAATACCACATAAAAGAGTATATCTTCAAGTTTTATTTGTTATCAAGGATATTGAAAACTATCAAATGAGGGATACAGATATCTCAATTAAACATAATGGATATTTCGTCAATTGAATAGCGTGTTTTCATTGCTAAACATTATCATTTAAGAAGTTACCAACTAAAGTTAAGAGAAAATATGCCATTCAATACAAAAAGGGTATAAACCTTAAAATGGTTAAGAATCTGTTCAATAAATGGACTAGAAATTAAGTGTTTGAGAAACCGTTGCACTCGGCTAAAGTGACAGTTCGGTGCGGTTTGAGTTCGCCTAAGCCATGCATGGTCCATATTTTAAAAAAGATGTAGAGACTGAAAATGTTTGTTATGTAAACACCGATGGATACATTGAAATGTTAATTGATGACGACTATCATCTTGACTTTTGGTTCCATTATGACACTGCAACTGCATACACATTCTTGTCTGCAGTATACTGATTGAAAATTCAATTCCAGGACAAGATTATTTTGCACCGAACTATTTTCTTTGTCCAACTGAGTCCCTTCACCTTTCACCTTTTTATTTTATCTCTGATATATGTTAAAAAGAAGGTATTCAAATTGAAATCAAACATGTTTGGAGACTTGAAGCAAGTAATACGTAAAGTAACCAAAATATATTAGTTGCAGAATCGCTAATTTAAAAAAAAAAGATTAAACTCTGTATTAAGCACAGCGGTAGGGATTTCGAACACTTGTTATATACTGAATAAAACTTGAGAATATACACTTTTATGTGATTTTTGTTTCACCTTTCTACACCAATTAGTTTTGAAGTTATAAGCATTTACTTTCGACCAGTTTTTTATTTGTCACCCAGTACATTTGCTTATTACATAAATATAATATCTAGAACATTAGTCAACGTTAGTCCAAGTAATTTCATCAGGAATTATTTTTGATAGCGGCACAATATAAAACAGCAGTTTTTCTTTAGTTATATCAGGATATGAATGTAAGTTCAGCGACATGAAAGTAATGAATAATTTTCTAAAAACCTTACAATTGAAATTATGAAAATAAAAAATCTGTTAGGTCATCATTATTATTTAAATCCTTGTTGTGGAAATATTCAATGAATTCTAATTTTCCACAAAAGTTGTTTATAAACTTTAAGGAGTTGGGACAAAATTTTTAGCCTTATTAAGTATTCGAATGTCATTTTCGTTAAGTTGGTAGGAGTTAATTTTACAATATTTATATTAAGGTACAATTCCTGTTTCATCTCTTGTTGTTAAAATGTGTTTTTAATCTTCATTGTATCGGTTATATGTTGGTCGTACGATGGCCTTTCTTCTGCAAAAAACTTTTATAGAGTTTCATAATTTCTATTGTAAAGTTTGGAAGAATTTCTGGGTGGAAGTTGTTGATTGTTGTTTCATTTTTTTCCAAAAATCCCTTCTATTTAACCAAAATCTCGTTTGTTTTATTCTCATCGTTTTTTGTTTGTTTCAGATGTCTATTTTTCAATGAGTATCTGCCTATCTATCTGGTCACTGTATCCGCTGCTACAACCAACATTTTAGTTGGTTGGTTAAAACGGATTCATTTTTAATTATTTCTTCTTCCAATCTTTCGATCTCCAATTCAAGTTTTATTTTTTTCCTTATTCAGTTTTGATTCAGACATATCTTTATATGCTTTCTCTATGTTTTTTTTTTGGGTATTTTAGGTGGTTCATATCTCAGATTTCTCTTGGTTAATTTCTCTTAATCCCTCTCATCTTATTTTGTTGTAGTATGCTATTTTTCTACTACTAATTACATTGTTCCGTTAATTTTGTTTATTAGAATGGCTGGTGTTCGCTTCCGGAAGTTTTTGATATTTCGATATCGTTGTATCTAGAAGTTTTCCTAAGTTGTTTGGTCTTGAAAAGCTGAGGAAACGTTTTCTGATTTACAGATATATTATTCACAATTTCTTTCAGTGTAAATATACTTTCCTATTCATGTTACCTTTATTTAATATAATTGAAACATTGAACATATTTATTGAAACGAACAGTACATAAAAATAATATTGTAAAACAAGGTAAAAAGTATAGTAGGCTATAAGCCCATGTCAAGTGAACTTTTCAGGTTCTCTTGAAATGGAAAATACTTATTCCGTTTATTCCACAAATCAAATTCACCAGAACTTTATAAAAAATTGATAATATGGAATAATTATAAATAAAATAAAGCCAACATGAATAGAAAAGTATACACTGAAAGTTTATTAAATAATTGAACCCCTTAACAGGTTATGCACCTAAAGTGTATTTTAATAAGACAATTTTAAAATTTCTTGCATCAATTTAGTCTTTCTCAGAATGTACATAATGTCAATTGCCATAGATGGTAAGTAAATAGCTCCCAAATGCATCTGACTTTTCAGTTTTGACAAATTATATTCATCCTTGAAAATTTAAAAACAAATATTTTAAATCGTCTTTTACATCTTTTTAAGATTGGATATTATAACATCCTTTTAAATCATTTTTACACTGGGCAAATATAAACATTTTAACCAGAGCAGGTATGCCTGATATACACATGTTTTTAAGAATCGTGACATCAATAAACAAAAATTATTTACCTTTCATTTTAAATTTATCGCTGCACATAAAAAATATTCTCTATCTATTTTTATCTATTTATTTAGAAAATTTATTGAATGTAGAAAATTTAGATTATATATATATGTGTCTCTAAATATAAGCATCCCTATTATGATAATTTTTCGTTAACCAATTTGTCATGTCTATAATGATTTACTTACAGGATCTCTCCTCTCTGTTCTTCATAAAGAAGGAAAAGATATGATGTTTCCAGATTTGGTGGAGATATGCATCCATGTAAGTGATATCAAACATATTTTGAATAATATTTGATATATCATAATAATATTGAAAACACCAACTTTATGCGTATTGTACTTTAGGTTGCCGCTGGAATGGCGTACATTGAAGAAAGGAATATCATTCACAGAAATCTAGCAGCAAGAAATGTGCTGTTGGACACTTCGAAAATGTGCAAAATTGCTGAATTTGGAATGTCAAGAATTCTAGAAGCAGAGGAATATATCTCAACAGGTAAAAATGTTCCTTTACTATACTCATTCAAGTATTTTAGTCCTCAAGTTTCAGCGCATCAATCACATCATCTATATTTATAATATATCTACCACGCAGAATTAATTGTATATCTTGAATTGCATGTTTAGTAAATTACTAAACTAAATAGTTTCCATCTCAGATAAGCACTTCTCAGTGAAATGGGATGCACCAGAAAGCATTATGTACTCAACGTACAGCATCAAATCTGACGTCTGGTCATTCGGAATACTAATGATGGAAGTGATGACACTGGGAGAAGTACCTTATCCAGGTGTGACGTACATTCATCAAATATACTTGTATTTAAACTACTCGAGAGAAAATTCCTACGTATAGAACCAACTCATTAAATTCTTTTATCAAAGGACTGAACAACCGAGAAGTAGCCGATAAAGTCAAGATTTTTATCGAAATAATCATTTTCTTGTCTCACAGGTATGTCCAACCAAGAAGTGGTCGATAAAGTCAAGAAAGGGATTCGAATGCCCCGTCCATTGGATCCTGTTCAATGTCCAGAAGATCTTTATGATCTTATGATGAAATGCTGGAATAAAGAACCCGAGCGAAGACCAACATTTAAATTTTTATCAGATTACCTGATGGAATACTATGTTTCATCTGAAGATCAATTCAGAGAGTTTCACCCAGAAGAATTCTTGTGAAATTCCCTCTTCGACGGAAAGAAAATCAAAGATTGGAGCCCATGAGAGTGTTATGGAGTTTTTAATCGTGTTCTAGATTATTTAACCATTATGAACCGCTTATGCTTAATGTAGATTAATGTTTATTATGTATACATATACTTTTTTCGAATAATGGAATTTTAAATTTCATATACACTACACAAGTGTTTACAATAAAAAATACTTGTGAATTGATCTGAGTCTCTACAGGAAATTGACCGATTGATAACATCTAGGGAATTGACCATAATAGTATATCTGTATATTCTATAGATCATTGTTTAGATATTTAAATCAGTCAAGCAATCAGATTGAAGTAATATTTATTTATAGCTTTGATTGGATATTAGTGTTTAATGTCCAAGAAATTAAACAGGCTATTTCATTTCAGATTCGAAAAAAAATTGACAGCTTGTATAAAAATAAGCTGTTTCGTTTGAAGTAACTATATTTTGTTAGAGAGAATTGATCAGTTAGTCTTAAGTGTTTGACTGATAGTATCTAGGGAATTGAACAGATTGTATCTATTAAGTATTTATCTGTTTTTTTTTTAAATCGATGATTATTCATGTAATATCAATATTTGGGGTGGAACTTTAAATTCTAGTGGCCAAGAAATTGTTTACGTTTTTATTATTTAAAAAGGTTTCTTTTAATGAAATATACACTTATTTTCTTTGAAAAGTCTCCCATCAGAGACTCATTATTTTGAATTCTTTATATTTTGAATTACTGTACATAAATACGTATTTCTATTAAAACTCTCTTTCTTGTATCGAATTGTTCGAAAGAATGCTTCAGTTATTTTTGCTTCAGGTATTTTTGTAATCTTATTTTTTGCCTTGATATACTTATTTAACTATCCTATTGTGTATATGTATTCACATTGTATGTTTTCTGCGAATTATTATTACTATTATTGTTTGGCTGGCTCTAATCTACATGTGCTATAGATTATAATATATATCTGTCCATAGATGTTCTGAATAAATATTCTGATCTTATTACTATTATATGTATTTGTAGGTATAAAATCTTCAGACCGGAATGTTATTTGAAGTAGAATATTTTTATGACATTGAAATAAAGCAATGCCATTTCATATTTTCCTTCTGCTCAAATATTTTGTGGTTGAGAGAAGTTAATTATATATTTATTACTTAGCAATTAAAACTTATAAATCATTTATAGCACTACATTTTAGCTTCAGAACAAATAAAATGGAGAGGATGTACCTTAAAATTGATTTTGCTTTAGTATATTTATTAACAAGAAAATATATCCACGTTTCGACTATTTATAGCCATCTTCAAGATCTGATATATAGAATATTTTTCTTTATTGCTTCTATACATTAAAAAATTACAACCAACTACAGACTTTTCCTAAGAAATATAACTAAATGAAATTAATTTGTACATATATGATGAGTAGGGTTGTTACAATATGCTTTTAGCATAAAAATATAATCTTGAGTATATTTGAAATAAAGCATATTCCTAATATAAAAAGAATATTTTCTCTATGAAAAAAAACTCTTTTTATTAGAAAATAATATTTTTCAATGAATTTATGAAACAAATATATTTTTTTATTCAAAAATACGCCATATTAGTAATCTAGATTCAACTAACAAATGAATATCTTAAAAAAAAACAATGGAAAGCAAGATATCTAGGTATTTTAGAAGACCGTTGCTCAACATTACATGCCAAAATTATTGGAACATGCAAGCCGAATTTAGGTCAATGATTTAACAAGAATTCATTTGTAGCACATTATATTATCATAAGACAACATGCCTGAAGTGGACAAAGATGAATTTCGAACAAAACTACTCTCAGAATATAGTGATTTGGAGGACGTTGATGGGGAAATACGCTGCAAGTTTTGTAATATACAGGTAAGAAAGTTGGAGGGTCTTAAAATTTTCTATTTTACTAACTTTGAACCTTAGTTTGAGATTACTCAATTAGTGCTTTCTGAACGGCTTGATGTCAAGGCTTAGACTCTTTTTCTTAAAGATCACTTTTTATGTTACGGTTCGACAAATGCGTTTATCCGGCAGTTAAGGCTTTACCCTACAAAAAATTAAGTCTATTTGTTTTAAGATTCAAAATTAACCTATTTTTCCTATAATCTTTTCAGATTCCTGCTTTGAAGAAATCGACAATTGTTCAGCATTTAAACACCAAGAAACACAGAGAAAATAAGGTGAAGCAGTACCTGGCACCTGATGTTTCAGTTGGTTATGTTGAGGAAGAGCACGGTGGCCAGGACCAGCAACAGCCACCCCCACGGAAAATTAATTCATTCAATTAGGATTTGTGCAAAGCATTATTGTCCTCTGATATTGCATTTAATAAATTAAGTAATGGGTCATTTTCGTCTTTTTTGGAGAAATACACCGGCTATAAGGTGCCTGATCAAACTACTCTTCGAAAGTATTATGTAGAGGAGCTATATAATGAAACTATCAATTTTTTTCGAAAAAAGGTGGCTGGAAAAAAACTGGGTGTCCATAGACGAAACAAGCGACGTCGAGAATAGGTACATTGCCTGCTTCAGTTTTGGAATTTTGGAAGAAGAAGAACGCATGAACTGTTATTTGGGAAATGTAGCTCAGCTAAAATCTGCAAATCATTCGACAATAGCACCCTTCTTTAATAATTTCCTCAAAATAATCTGACCACACCAAATTTTTTATGAGAATGTTTTAATAGTAACAACCGATGCTGCACCATATATGTGCAAAGCAATGCAGGGACTAGGAGTTTTATTTCCTAAAATGGTGCACATAACGTGCCTAGCTCATGGATTACACAGGGTTGCTGAATTGGTACGCTCCAACTAACCAGAGGTAAATCGACTGATTAGTTCAGAAAAAAATATATTCCTTAAAGCACCCAAAATTGTGGAAAAATTTAACGACATGTGTTCTGGCATACCTCTTCTGCCCCTTCACCAGTTGTAACAAGATGGGGCACATGGTTAGATGCAACCTTGTACTATTCTATTCACTTGGAGAAAGTTTTTGAAAAAATGAATCTATTTAAGGTAATTTTTATATATTATAATAAAGTAATGAAATCTTATGGTGCATGCACGCAACTGATATATTTTATATTAAAACCACAAATTATTACAACTAGGAGTAGGTACTTAAAATCAAATGAAAGACACACGACAGAATGAATTTGGAGTTTCTGCATATCAACTACAAACTATTGATGTGGAAAAATTATATACATGCAGGAAATCATTATCTGTCAAATTTTAGATTATATTATAAATTTCTCCAATCCCTGGATAAATTATTCATTTTTTACGTAAATAAAATATAATATCTTGGTAAAAAACTGATATATTTAATTAATTATATAATGTTAATTCGTGGTAATTAAAGTTTTATTAAAATGAAATTATTTAAGGAATAATGAAATAATAAAGATAAATATCATATATTAATTTTTATTAAATATTGATTAACGATAATTGTCAAGAACAGAGGTAGCTATATCATATGCATAAGTGAATAATAATAATTTATTATACCTGCATTTATATCTAATCATACTTTCAAAAAACAAATTTTGTATAGACTTATTTCTAAAGTTCGATAAAAAATGACATTGAATTATAAAATACACAGTAATAGGTTACATTAAAGTTATTATCTGAAACAGAATTGAAATATCATATTTGAGAAATGATTCTATACAACTGCTAACATGTAAAATGTTAATTAGTGTTCAATTAATTCGTCATCGGAGAAATCGTCCGTGGATAGGTTTTCCATTCCTAATTCGTACATGGAAAATTCGTCTTGTCATAATTCGTCCATCCGTGTTATTTTTAAAAGTTGCAATACAAAGTCACTCTTAATTGTTAATAATATATTTAACAGATACTTTCAATCGCATTTTTTGTTTCAGGATCTTAATATTAAGAAACGAATTACAGCGTTGAAACTTAAAAGAATTCAATCAATACATATTTTTTTGATTTCATGCTACTGCAATTATCCCTTAAATATATTATCAATCTTTTTGTATTGCAATGTATGAAAATATGATAATTGAACGAATTTTTCAAGCATTAATATTTTAGGGATAGAAATTAGGTAGCTTCGGGAATGGAGTAGTAAGCAAAATGCTATATTTAACTTTTTCATGGATTGAGTTCCTTATTACTTAGAAGATACCAATATGGACTAGTTAACTCATTAAAACTAAGTAACTAACAAAGTTCTGGACTAGATAGTTGCAACATGATAAGTAACATCTCTGGCTAGATACCAGGTATAGGAAGGTTTATGTAATCATCTTAGAAACAATAAATCTTTATGAGACCAAAAATTCTGTTTAAATTCAACATTATTATTAATGTTATTAGGCTGGCATTAAATTTTGAATTAATTAATGTTTTCTTGATGTTATTGTAATGAAATCATCTTTAAAAGAATTATTATTGAAATACCTAACTAGGAATCATGGCTAACCTACATAGAGCTAGAATCCTTAATTGGTTTAAATTATGGCTTAGTTACAGATTTCCACTATGAAACATTGCCTACGATATAAATTACACTTTTTAACAAGTTAACCAAGTTTAAAAATTCTTTTACCTACCTAATTGAATTTTACTTTCCCGAGTATAGATACTACATATAAAGCTACACTGAGGCTTGAGCTTGCTTATCCTTATAGTTAGTTACAGTTACCATATAAATATTTTTCAAC
The DNA here is from genome assembly GCA_947561585.1 of Caprella mutica. Lineage (NCBI taxonomy): Eukaryota > Metazoa > Arthropoda > Malacostraca > Amphipoda > Caprellidae > Caprella > Caprella mutica. The sequence continues at coordinate 414,224 of CANNZV010000311.1, read as the reverse complement.
AATCTCCTTACTATTGTAAAATATGATTAGGTAGTAGCTAAAATGTACTATTTGGTGTCCAAGATTGTATTTGACGGTGATAATGCCGCGATGACATCCAGTGGAATGAGTAATTATTGAACATAACCATACTCCAACAATGTACCAAGTTTCTTGCTAGGTACTTAACCTACAAGGTATTTCCATGATATATTTCATTGTTGATATCCTGGATGAGAAGTCATGTACTGATCTGACTCGGGTTCACTTTGCTGTGGACTAGAAAAACATATGGGCCATTAAAATAGACTGGAATTAGTCAAGATCTAGTTTTTTATAACTTTGTAATTTATAAATGGCACTTTGGATATAAACCCATGTTTCAAAGTGTCGCTAAAATTCTGAGATGAAAAATCACTGACAATTTTGTGATACAAAATTAATTTATAAATTTATAAAAATTAGTAAAAATCAAAACTTAAACTTTTAACAATGCAAATAAATCAGATGTTTAAATGTTTAAAAGTGGATAAACATCAACTGGGTGCCAATAATTCAATTTCAAATTTGATAAATATAGAGATCTCAGATCAAAAATACTGGAGACCAATTTATTATTCACTACCTTCACTTCGACACCTAGAACATACCTAGATAGAGCTAATGTAATTATTAGTACATAATGGAGAGATAAGTCCGCATTATCAAAATTAGACACTAACCTTGATGAAACTGCGATCGAAATTTCCTTGGAATTGCTTGAAGCATCAGCGTCTGTATATAGCAGAAGGTATTAGTAAGTATTTTACCTAATTAATTGTTATGTTTGTTATTTATTGTTCTATAGAAAGTTAAATTTATCTTAAAAGTTAACCATTTTAATTCTCTTTTGCTGTTTATCATGATCTTTCATGAATAAAAACTTATGCTTCGTTATGAACATAGAAAATTTAATGTGTATGTTTACTTCACATATTTTACATTTTTTGTAGATAAATTAGCTCTCGAAACCAATAATAGAAAACATTTTTCATCAGAGGAATGCCTTTAGACAAAGCTAATTGAAAGTTCTGAGTGTGTAACTTCAGTTATATTTTTATAATGTTATGACTAAATCTAAGTCTAAAAATAGGTTCTCTTGACTCGATAGATATTGGTAGAAAATGATGTACCTATCTTGGTGTTAAACAACTTACTCATTCTAACCTTTATATGATGATAACTGTTTCTCAATGTAGTCCTGGTGACTATCCTCTCCGTGATAGCTGTTGCGCAAAATTCCTTTTTTACCTGTGGTACAGCAAGTAATGCTTAATTTGTTTGGTGATGTCAAGAGAATTTATCCTATTATTGTCCTCAATGTATATGCAAGCAATTCTAAAATAATTTAGAATTTAGGTATCAAGAAGTGAATCTATGAGACTAGAAAAAATATTTCTAGTTTATGTCTACCTTGCCTAATTGAATACTTTTACCAAGTGAATGTTATAGTTCTTAGAGTGTACCTACTTACCATATGGCAATTCATCCCCGCAATAGCTTTCGCTGATAGAATTTATACGAGGCTTCACAACTGGAGATGCCATTGTAACTGACATATCAAAAATTTCCGTCACTTGCATCTGTTACGAGAGGAGTTAATAGATAAGAGTTTTCCTTTTTTTAAATTCAGCCATGTATATATTTCCGCTTATAGTGATTTTTTTCTTCTTGAAACAAAACTGAAATGTATTTACCTGATTGTTATCGTCAAGGTAATAATAGGCCATTAGAGCTTCCTGTTCGTCAGTAACATTTAGAATTCGGTCAAATGCGTCTTCCATGACCACATTGGTTGGGTACTTGAAGTGATCGGCAATATCCGAGTCATCTGAACATTCTGAATTTCTTCTGCTCAGTGCTCTGGAAAAGAAGCAACAGTTTTTAAAACTTCCATCCTATTTCATAACAATTTAACTGATATGTGCTGATTAAGGTGTTATTTTCAATATGTGAACTTTACCTAATTTAAGATAAATGGCTGAATGCTTACCTAGATGGATTTCTGGATGGTACTCTGGACTGTACTCTGGATGTCAAGCGAGATTGTACTCGGGATTGAATCCTAGATGGTCCTCGGGATACATTTCGAGATGGTGCAAGAGATCTGAATGTATAATTAATTTAAACATTATTGTTTTTACTTCTAATTAACTTGAATATGCGTATAGATATTATTGACAATTAAAAGAGAAAAATAATAATATTTATCGTTACCTCATAGACATCATATTGATAGCATAAGTCGCTTTAAAATAAATAATACAGATCGACTTATTTCTATTGTACCAATTGTTTCTCTTAGGTTATAATAAATATATATCTCATACTAAAATAACTAAATCACAGAAAATAAATTATAGAATGTGTAGTACCGTGAAGATCGCTGAGCATATCTGACTGCCAAGTGGTTCAGTGCTTCACTTTCAGAAGTGTAACCATTTTCTACGTCAGTCATCCTGTCAAAGATCATTGAAAATGTACTTACATTTAATATTTAATTTGAAAAGTTACTGTTTAAATATGTGATGTAAATATTATGAACAATATTCTTTTCAATTAGTTTCCAGACATAATCATAGAGAATAATATAGACAATCGATTGGATGCAGTATAATTCCTCTTTAGTAAAATCCTGCATAGTGAATGTAGTGTTCTGGGTAAGGAAGTACCCGAATAGTGAACCAATTTCATTAAGTCTGCTATAAATTGCTTTCAGTTTTCTAAAACTATTGGCCATTTTATGGATACTAAATGAAATTTGTTCACTAATGGTGCAGTTCTCTTACTCAGGACTCCACATTCTTTAAAGAGGAGTTCTACTGTACCTACAATTTCAAAAGTATTAGAGATGTGACCATAAAGCTATATGATTCCGTCATTTTTTTTCTACATTTTATTTTTTAATTCAAGTTATCAACAGTGCAAACTTACGTGTCTTCATAATCAGTTGCATAGTACCTCTCATTGCTCCCTGAAAATTAAATTATGAACATTATTGGTGTACTCATGTGTAGATATCAAGTCTGTTTTTTTTTGCAAATGTTACCAAACTGTTCTTTAAATTTGAATATTTTCAAACATTATTATGTGTGAAAAATTGGTAAAGTGAAGGGCTGAAATTGCAGTTGTCCATACCCATGAATTCAGTGACGGCAACATTGCAGGAGAAAAGTGGGTCTTTCTGTCGGTGTTGGTGGTGATGGTGAGTGGCCGAAACATCTTCTGAAACCTGTGAGCAAATGATTTATGTTAGCGAATTGGTTTCTAGGTTTTATTGCCATTTTCGTTAATTATGGTATTTACGAAATGGAATAATCGTCATATATATCCACACTTTATATTGACTATATTCTACTTTTTCCAGGCCATTTATATGAAAAAAATATATGAAATTTAAATTTAAAAATATAAGAAATATATTAAATTTTATATGAAATTTATATCACATAATTTTTTAAAGGAAGATAGTGTTTATGTACTTTATTTTTATAATCAATATTTTATAACCTAATATAATGAAAAGAAAGACAGACTACTAAATTTTTTAAATCTAATATACATTAATTTTCATATTTGATAAAAGCCTATAAATACTACTACTAATACTAAATTATGTCTAATGACCTGCAAAATAGTCATTTTGAAAAAAATATTAAAATGCATAGGCGCAATCAAAAAATTGAAAAATAGGAGTAGCTCACCACGGTGTGTCTCCTGGACAGTAAAACTGTCCTGAAGAGTTCTATTAACTGCCATGAGAAAGAACGCACTCCTTGTACGGTAGGAAGAGTTGACAGGATTCTGTGGGACAGTGTGGAGTTAGAGGGATGAGATCTATTGAGAGAAGTTCTTATGATATAACAATTATTAAAAACCCAAAAAAGAATATTGTCTAGTTTGAATATTCAAATATGGAGTACTATCAGTGAGAAGAGTATCCGCATGATTTTAATTTTGAAATCACAGTTTCCTAATTTCAATTTTACAAATTGGTCGTCTTGTACCCATACCAATAATAGATTATGAAAAGCACTACAATTAGTAAAATTTGTTTTTGGAGTGTAAAATTATAGTGAACTGTCAAAAAAATCATTATGGATACAATTCTCTTATACTGTACGTTGAGGTAAAATTTTTTTATGAAATATATTTTTAACATTCTTTTTTCATCTATCATATATTGTTAACTATCATCAAAAAGAATCTTTCTTGCAAAAGTTTTTCTTATTTATATACATTTTATTTAATTCAGATGAAATGATTATAATGAAAATAACTTACCGTAAATGATGACGAAATGTGAACTCTTTTGAACATTTTGTTTTTTCTATTAGAAAATAGTAGCTATGAGGTGAAATAAATGAGCAGAATGAATAATTTTTAATGGTGAAAAAATAACGCAAAAAAAGTAATGAACAGTTAAAAAAAAGAGATCATTGAATTATCACAGTGTTATATTCAACTTTGTACGACTAAATAATATATGTAGGTACGTCAATTCTACATTGCTATATTCTCTTTAAAAAGTTCTTAAAATTTAAATACTAAATAATAATAATACTCTATAAGTATTGTATGAAATTATGGGTTTAAACTATTCATATGAGCCAGGAAAAATAATCAAGAATATAATTATGTCAGATCAATTATCTACCTTAAATCAAATATAAAAAAAACTAAAACTTCTTATGTTTTACTTCAGATCAACTATCAACAGTGAATCAGAAATAGGTACCTGCAAATAACTGAGACTAGAATATCTAATTTGGTATAAATGATATCAGTAATTGAATCAAAGATATATTCCAATAAATAACCTAAAGGTACAGTTTTTAAGTGGATATATGCTTTGAATGATGTCAATTTTCATTCTTATGTCAATCATAACTTCTAATAAATACATGTAGTTTAAATAAGAAATACTAAATTTACTAAAACCCATTAATAAAAACTAAACTACGTTACATATATTTAATTGGAACTACTACAAAGCAATTTTTTCGTCATTTGAAGATAAACTAAATTAAATATAAATAATTAAACTAGTATAATATTTACAAGTAATCACAATTAACAAATACTAAATTTGAGCATTTGTTTCAAAAGGTCCACTTCACACTAAATTTCTTTTATTATTCTATTCATTAGATCTAAGGTTACTGATTGTAAAACAGGAAATCCATTTCAAATTTGATTTTCTTTTTTAGTCATTTGAGTTGTTTGGGTGAGTTTTGCACCACCCTTCCTCTTTCTAAGCCGACCAAGCAAAGAAAAAGAATGGCACACATCTAACTAATTCATAAATTAATAATACGGATATTAATATCGTAAATGGCTCCCTACTGTTATACTTAAATGCCAGTACTCCCAAAAATACTTTACCGATAAAAGTACCGAAATACCTTATTACCATTAAATATACGACAATACGAGCGATATTTAGTATTCCTTCCTAGATCTTCTATTGAATTTAGTAGAAATTCGGACAATGAAGGTTGAGTTCGAATATTTACTGTAATATGTCATATAACCTTAGTTCTACAAATTTAAAGAATTTTAAGATTTTTTAATCTAGCGTGGTGGGGACCATAAAAGCTTGTTCACACATGTCAGGTTTCTGTCCGTTCCGGATACTCTCAGGACTTTTTTTTAGCACTGAGAGGAGCAGATACTGTGTGAATGTGTCCGTTAAAATTAAAGTGACGATAATTTTTTCACTGACACTGAAGCACTGAGAGGAGACGGACCGGAAACGTCACGGATAGAACACAAATGTGTGTGAACAAGCCTTTAAATTTTAACATGAACTAATGAAATTATGATATTCTTGATTAAGGTCAAACTATCTAAATACCGTACATATGAACAATTTTAGGCACAATATTGAGTGTAATCTTGAATTCTAATAATGTGAATTGATTGAAGCACATTAACTATTCTATATTCTGCTTAAAAAAATCCGGTTAGATTCGTTTGAGTTAAGGTTATTCAACAAATCGTGCATAACGAGTCGTTGCTCCGAGGCTCTTCTTTTTCTTCTTCTGGATCTCCATTTCGGATCACAATTATTCCATAATGCTTCAGACGCTTTGCCCACTCTGGTCTTGATTCATTACGTCTAATATATATTGACCTTTGCAAAGGCCCCTGTCCAAAAATATCAACTTCCTTTTCACCAAAATAGTTGTCAATATTTTTGAACAAAGGGCCGAAATCTGCAATGTGCAAGAATACAAGAACGAAACCTAGCGTCAGACTGAAATAATCTTGTGGCTCCCAGTTGAAATCTTTCTTGCCGGCCATCATCGCGAGAACGCGACGTACGCCGAATACATTTGCAGTCCTATAGATATGATTTATGAACAATTAATGAAAATCAATCGTATGAAACTGTCTATTGTGAAAAATTAAATTATGATGAATGAATGAAGTTTAAGAAATCAATCATGAAAGAATGAATCAAAAAGTATGAATCATGAATCATTGAGTGGATATAAAATTCTGACAGTTTATTACTTACCCAGTTGCCATTTTGTAGGGTATTTTCACCGAATACACCATTGGTAAGGTCAAGAGAGAAGCATAAGAGTAATTATTCCACTTTTCAACTTCGTCATTAGCCGCATCAATTGCCTCCTGAAGAATCTTGTTGACCGTATCTGGTAATTTGTCTAACATAGCTTCCTGCAATACAATCAAAATTGTTAACGTTTGTGATAGTAACTAAATGATTAATGCTAAATTTAATTCATATCAGGGAAACTGAACTGATTTTAAGTGCGTTTAAAATAATTTTAATAGCTATAATAGTAGTCATATAAGTTGTTAAGGCACACTTTTCTAAATCTAAAGATCAATTTGTTGAATGGATGAAAATATTATCTTACATTTATTTTTAAGGTGACATGTATTTCTATTTACCTTTCTTTGACTTTTGCAATCATCGCAGTTTTGGCAAGATTCCTCCCATTCCTCGTACTCTACGTCCCCAAATCTTTCAGCGATATCACCAAATTGCCCACATTTGTCAGATAAGGGAGCCTCCATATTGTTAGATCTACGAAATAAAATTAATTCCACTAATCAGTATTTTAAATCAAATTCCACCTGATTGCTATTATAATGAAATATATATTTAACTGATTAATTGGTTTGACTTTCAAACTTCTTCCTACCTTTGGTCGTTGTCAGCTTCAAGTGGTACGGTAGACTGAACAGCAATGCATCTAGTGCATGAAATCAAGTTGTTTCTTTGTAAGAAGTCTAGCGCATCATTGAAACCCTGCTGGCACATCTTGTTCAGAGTTTCGGGAGATGGAGGGAATAAAATTCTTGCAAATCTCTGCATGTTCTCTCGACTGATTTCTATGCTTGTGTTCGCTAGTGAAATCTTTGCAAGTAAAAATATTTTAGTTAGTTCAATAGAAAATTATTATTTTTTAGTATTATTTATTCAAAATATTATGTGCATTTTATGTATTAACACATGCTTAAATCTATTCTACTAAGATACCCAAACACTACTGATTTTTTTATCTAGCCATAACGTCCAATAAATACTCTAGCTACTTAACAATGAAACTATATATGAGAGTATATATTACAATAAATTGGCATGCATTGTAAGAACTTGAGACAAATTTTACTGTTCATTAATCGGTCATAGTGTGTGTATTCAATTTCCCTGATTCAAGTCTTATATAAATAGGTTTAAGACATAGTAGGTTTTAAGATTGATATTATGAATATTGTTGATGTTAGTTTACCGTGATCAATCCTGACGTACTGTCTTTTGGACATACATCAGCTTCTCCGCAGAAGGGACTGACTGTTATCGTCGAAGAGTCCAGTTCTGGGAGATTGTCTGTAAATCCACCATCAATATAGCGAACTCCTTTGATTTTCAGCGGTTGGATTCCACTAAAACCCGGAATGAAGGAGGAGCAAAGGAGTGCCTAGAGTTAGAGTACAGTAAGCCTTCTGAATCGTAATACCGTGTGGATGAAATTCAGAATGAATATCAGAATGAGGGGAATGTGAGAATGAACGAAGAGCTAAAGTTAACGAAAACGAGAGTTTTTGAATGTAGGAAGATAAAGTAAGGACGTGAATTTGAATAAGGAAAACGTGATTGTAGAGGCCGGACTGACGAAAGCTTGACTGAAAAAGAAGTAATGAAATATATATGCGATGGTACGTGTAAACTTTCTTCGACAAAAAGTGATATCGAATAGGAAGATTGATAATTGATCATATCTAGAGTTCTTGAGGTCGAATAGAATGCGTTTGTCCTGACCTATTTTAGCGGAACTCTATAAAGTATTGTCGATGACTAAAGTCCACTTGTTGATAAGTCATCGTTGGACCCTTTTGAACAACAAGTAATGATAACGATTGCAGTTATCTCTTTTGTAGTAGATAATTCTCTTAACAACGATTAATTTAATTATACTCGTAAGTCTGTATTTTTTTCTTCACAAATTATTTTCTACTATGGAATAGTTTTACTGCTAAAATTTTTGGTAGCTAATAATAAATAAATGATAGAACGTATCCGAACGATGCGCAGTTTGAAAATTGGTTTATTGTGTTCATTAAAAAGTTAAATTTATTTTCCACTATGAACTTCATATCAAGTAGAAAATGAACAAAGTAAACTTTGAATCAGATTTAAAGAATCCAAAGAATATACTGCTCTATGAATTGAATTATTTGTCTTATGGATTAGCTTAGAAAATCACGAAGTGGTTCTTATCCAAGGTTCGACCAAACCTAGGGGATCCGGTGAGACAGTTAAAGGGTTCTGATGTCATGTTTATCCCACAAACTTCTCTTTGACCACAGTGTTCTTGTGTGCAAATTATGCATGGTACCTACAACTTGTGCAAAATATATAGTCATATACATATGATTTGATTTTGAAGGGTTCGATGAATTCATGTATGAAACTTGTGTGAATCAATAACTCCAAAAAGGTTAAGAGTCTACAATTACGTTGGAAGTTTGCACTTTTTGATGGAAGTTTTATTTGATGAACTGTATAATCAAGATATTGTATCTAAGAAACTGTAAATTGTATTAAGAATGATAACTGAAGTCTCTACAAAAATGATAAAATAAATTTCCAATTGCCTAAATCTTTGACCAAATAGATTGTAGTAATTTTCTAGTCAGTTCACCATAGGCAGTTTCTGATTAGAACCGCTACTGTTAGCTGTGCTCAGAACAGCCTACCAATTTACTCGATAAATACTAAGCACTTTACTCGATAAATACTAAGCACTTTACTCGATAAATACTAAGCTGCTAACTACTCAAGTTTACAGATAAGAACATACATGAAAAGAAGAAGATATCAAACAATTCTGTTAATGCAATGTACACTATAAATTATAAAGACCAATTACAGTTCAAGTCTACATTAAAAATTATCAGCTTGTGTGACCACCCAGGTAATATAAATTGTATCATTTTAGTCATGCTTGAACAAGCATGTTTACACATCTATTGTAGATAAGAGATAAGAAATACCTAATGTAGAGAAAACAATGACTTGGTCAAATTTTTTTGTTACTATTTTGCATCCGCAAAATAGTAAAATTTGTATGAAAATCAGAGCATATAGACTAATTTATCATTCAAAATTTATAGTGTTGAATACTGTATGTTAGTATGTTTGAGCTCAGATTTAACATAAGTGATATGAACACGTTTGAACAAGCATGTTTATGTTTTACTATTATAGATAACGATAAGAAGAACAAAGGTATGAATATAAATTTAGAAAATATAAATTGTTCTCTTTTAGTTTCATTTAATTTTTAAAAATGATCTGTGATTTGATTTTTGTGAAAGTAAAATTTATGTTTTAATTAGATAAATTCTCACTACTCAGCAAGAGACTAGCACTTAGCAAACTACTAGCTTCTTTTAGAGGGAAGGAAGTAGCAGGACAAATTATGGTGCAAGGAGTATTTTAATGAGCGAAAATTCTAAAGTATAATTTGTTAAAGAGAAGATTAGTAATTGTACCACTTTTATGTCGCTTGTTGATTTGGTAGGGGGACATATGTCCGAATGCCCAGCAAAGGGGTTCACTGTCACATTAATAAATCCCTCGAAGTGTGGGACGTTATCAGAGAAAAATCCATCAAGGTATTTGGTGTTCCTGAATGACGGGAACAAATATCCACTGAACAGCGGTATGAAACAGGAGCATACAAGAGCCTGTTAAGAAGTAAGAAAGAAACATGCGACTATTGCTGATTGCATGAACACGAGTTACATGCACGGCAAAAGTGACAGAATATGAAAAAAGAACCTATTACCACATAAAAATCTATCCATCCAGCTAAAATATTGTGGACATGTAGACACATTTATTATAGCTGATGTGTACACTCTAGAATGGAGACGCATTTGATATAAAGGACTAACTAGTAACTACTATATGGAAAAATATCCCCTCCGAGTCATGCAGTTGTCTAATATACTCTATACCTGAGTTCCGATCAACTTCCTCAAGATCTTTCCAGCTTGATCATCATCAACATTGTCATAATCTAAATCCATAGGAGGACATATATCATTGTTGCCTGCAAATGGAGTTACAGAGATTGTTCTCTTGTCTAGTCGCGGAATGTTATTCGAAAACCCGCCATCGACTATTATCTGGTCGTTTTGGATTGGGGGGAGCATGCCGGAGAATAGGGGGATGAAGCAGGACATTAACAGCGCCTAAAGGTTAGCAAAATCATGATTATACAGATTGAAAAAGAAAATTGGAAGAGGGACGAACTTTTTTGAAATTGGCTTGTCGAAAGTTTAAAATAGATGTGATATAAATTTGAATATGGTTGATGCATCTATTTTGGAACTCTTTGCTAGGAGTAAATTGTGATATAATGTTAAAAGCTCATAAAATTATTAAAGTGAACACTGAAAGCAATTGAAAATTGTTAATGACACATATTCATATGAAAACATGAAAATATTTCGGATTTATAAGTACAAAATATAATAATTTATTCTAATTAAATGTATATTTACCTGAATGAGATCCTCTCGTGTATCGAATTGTGAGAGTAGAATATTTTTACCGTCCGAAAGCCTAGTAACGGAGACGAACAGTCGACCACTAACTATTTCGTGCGCGTTCTCTGGCAGAACCTGCGAAAATTATCATGTCAGTGATAGGTTTTTATCATTGCCAATTTTACTTGATAATTTTAACCAAGCCAACATTGATTGTGTTGAAGATCTTTAATTAAAGAAGACATGTTTATGAATAGGGTGCAAGGTTTTTGAAACAGTTTAAATATTAGGGATTTGAAACATAGAATAACTGGATGCTATTGTTTCGAAACAGTATAAATAAAAGGAATTTGAAACAGTATTAAATAAAGTGGAGTTGGAACAGTATATATATATGCAAGGGTTTTTTAACAGTATATACTATAAATCTTTCCAATATACAGTATACAAACTAATGGAGTTTCGTTTTCGTATTGATATTATTAAGTTAGTTGAAAAATTATTTCTCCCGCTCAATATATCAACAATAATTCTGCTATATCTTACAGTAGATAATGAACATTTTGGAAATGAATTATCCGAAAATTGTAGCTTCAAAAACATAACATTTGTATAGCATGTACAGTCAAAAGAAAAATGTATCCACAATAAATTTCTTATAGTTTTCTAATTTCACATTTCCTAAAAGAAACTTTACTAATTGTATATAATGCTTTTAAATATTTTGAACAAAATTTGAAAATAATTTAAAATTAGAAAACTATGATTTGAGAAAGTTGCATCATTACGGAGACTCTTTTCTCAGGCAGTACCGATCATGCTATGTTTACTTACGGACAGGAGACCCTCTCTAAGTAGTTTTTCCACATTGAAGGTGGGGCTGAATGGGCCCAGTGCTCTGGATCTAGCCTCTGTAGCTGTCTTTAGCACTGAAGATGTGATCACTCCTGTGAAAGAAGGATTATTTTATTGCTATAACTTTATTCATTTATATTGTATCATTTAATAATTATTGAACTATACTTATGTATATTATATCTTTGTGTTTTATTAATTATATTTCATTTATTTTCAAATGTTAGAGTATTTAATCCAAGTAATAAATCTATAGTAATCTATAACTTATTTCAAATGGTTCTATTTTTATTTACAAGCTCAGTTATGTGTCCTTCCATATAAAATATTCATTTAAATTTAATATTATAGAGAAGAATTTCAAAATCGAATAAAATCATACAAATCTGATTTTAGTCAGTATCATAAATTTATACAACAATCCGGTACCATTTACAGAGCTTCAAGTTGGTCCTAGGCTGAAACACAATTAAGTTATCTCTATATGATTAGCCTCTCAAAAATGACCTTCAATATGTTTTTCGTATGTCAACTGATAATGGTTATCATCTATCTAAGGCCTATTCATTATCTTTATCTCTCTGAACAAACCTAAAATTCGAAGAGTTGCGCATTAAAACCTATAAGTAGAACACAGGGTAAGTTAATAGTTATCGAACGGTTCCACATTATCGATCATACCTGAAAAAATATGCAATTCTTATTATTTAACTTTTATTTCAATTATTATATTTATTTTCTTATTTGATCGAAAAAGTTGAACCGTCCGATAATTCAGAACTTACCCTGATATAATATTATAAACATAGTCAAGGTTACAGTATGTAAATAATATGTAAATTATATATATTTACATTTCAATGCATGTTTAACTGATCTTAAAGGTAATTTATTGATATTTTATTTGCATTATAAACAGGTATATCGCCAATTTATTTACATTTAAATTGCGGCATATATATAATGGCTAAAATTATTATTTTACGTTTTTTCTTCTGAATAAATTACATGGTGTAAATTTATTTCAATCTATTTACTAATCTCAATTGTAGTCGAAGTTATTTTTCTATTTTTTATTCAATATGAAAATAAATTTGCCATATCAAATAATTCATGAGTACAATAAAACATATATTGGTATAATATACACCTAATACATAATTGATAATATATATTTACAATTTATATATGTGTATATACTACTAATGGTACCTATCTACATAACTGAGAGCAAGGTCGTTACTGTGTTTATCTTTGTGCGTTTCATGAGTAGCCACTTTAAGTGATTATTAGCACTAAAACCTACTTAGGGATTACCTTGATTATCTGTTATTATTCTAATTCCAACTTATAGGAATATTAATTAATGCATGTTCTTTTGTCCATTAATAATAATTGTTAACTAATTCGTTATTTTACATATAAATACAGTTCATACTGGTACATGATATATAGGTAAACATACAGGCATATAACAGTCATGTGACTCTTTTTCACGATTGTTATTTGTTTACGTAGAAAAAGTATGACTACATGGGATATAGGGTCTGAGTTATCGGACAGTTCCACATTTTCGATCACATAAGAAAAATATACATTAATTATAATTGAATCTCTCTTTTATGACTGAAAATGTGGAACTGTCCGATAATTAGGAACTTACCCTATACGTGATTTTGTCAATTCGAATTTTTAAAATTTATGGCTTTATCGTGTAAAAAAATTATGACACATTTTATTATTAGTTAGGCGATTATTATTGATAAATTTTTATTCATATTGAACTGTGTTATTGAACTATATAATTTTAGCTCAAACATATGCGTTCTATCATCTAGTTACAATATACCAACCAGAACGGAAAGGGCACTCGAAGAGCGCATATCTTCGCCGCAGTTATTGAATAAATTTTGAGTTATTGAAGACCTTGAACTTTGACCCAAAATCTAATCAAAAGGATCCTGGACAATGACCAATCGTCCCACCAAATTTCAAGCAATTTGGTTGACTACTTTTTGAGTTATGCGAATAAAAAGATTACCAGTGATTATATAAAAATAGTACTATGTTATTCGTACGGGGAAAATAGCCTACCGAAACATAACCTCGCGCAATTTTGCTAAGGTAATAATAGATAACACAGTTCATTCAGAATTACTAATAACATAAATTCATTACTGGAATATTAATATCTCTTTTATATTAAAGTTATGGTGGGGCCATAGTAGATTGAAAGGAGAAAGTTTTGGTGGGGCCATAGAAGATTAAGAGGGGAAAGTTATGGTGGGGCCATAGTAGATTAAGAGGAGAAAGTTATGGTGGGGCCATAGAAGATTAAGAGGGGAAAGTTATGGTGGGGCCATAGTAGATTAAGAGGAGAAAGTTATGGTGGGGCCATAGAAGATTTCAAGGGAGTAAGCCTCTACTCTTCTATGGCCCCACCATAACTTTCTCTCTGTGCTCCTTAGTCATCAATTTAAATCATCTAAATTCTTAGATCTCATCATAATAATCTATGATGTCACTGTGACATGATGTCATATCAACTCTATGAATAGAGCTTTTGTTTTCTTCATAGTTTTTGTTTGTTAGTAATAACAATTGAAGTGCTTATATACATGGATTAATTATAATTAAGTGTCAGGTTAAATAATAAGTTTTTTCTTTTATTGATCGATGATGTGAAACTGACCGATAATTCGTTAACTCAGCCTACTATGAAAGAAACTATAAAAAAGTATATACATACAAGAGTGTCCAATTAAAAAACTATATATATCGATAATAAATAAAAATTGTTGTGATGAATGCAAGTAGGTATCAGAACATTTAATAATGGTCCCCTTACCCAAATCAGCATTACACAATAGACAGGCCGCAGCGAGGGCCCCGGCGGATGCCCCAGCGATCCTCTCAACAAGCAGCTCGGGTGCGTATTTACGTAAACAGGCGGACACGCCCACATGGTAAATACCGAGGAACCCGCACCCCGCGAACGAAATGTTCATTCCGGGCACCTGATCCTCATCACTACCCAAGTTGGGGTGGCGCAATTGAGCCGGGAGTGGATCGGTGTACACCATTTCAACTCTTTCTTTTATTAACTAATTCCACTTAAATGAACTTTTAATTGATCGTATTTGCTCACTTTGAACTCTGTTTTCTATACCGCACACAACTGAATGTCGTTATTTAAAGTATCCCGTTATATTAATTGATAGGTACAAGTAGCACTACTAGTCACATCTCACCACTAACTAGTAGTAGATCACACTAGGCACCTAGTGTGCCACTATGTCTAATCTATGACATCACAAATGATATGAAGGTCGTTTCATAGTAGGTGCAATGTTAGCTCACAGCGCCACATGAAGTAGTGGCGGGCAAGTTTAGAAACTAAATTCATGTTTACATTCTAATTCAAGCTTGATAATAATTATACCATCATTATTTTATCTTTAGCAAAGTTGCTGTAGAATTGTATATGGTAATTAATTGAATATTTTTACAGTATTTAACGTATATATAATTATTTTTGTGGTATAATAATTATCGTGACATAGTTTTTTTTTGGAGTGATAAATAAATGTGATAATACGAATACATATTTTTTTTATCAACTATATATTATCATATTATAAATAAAACACTAAAACTAACACTATTACATTTTATAATGGAAAAAGAGTTTGCAAATATACCACACTATACAGAATGTATAGCGTATAATGTAAACACAATGTATAATGTAATGACAATCGCGTGTATTATGTCCGTGACGTCATAAAAGCAACACAATAAAATATACATTCAGGGGCTGAATAGCATAAAAATATTCTATAAAAATATCATTTATCTCATATACTAAAAATAACTGTACGAGTTTATTTATTTTTTCTTACTTTTCTTACGTAAATGAAATTTATTAATTAATGCACTGATGACGTCACGCACTCCACACACCTCCATTGTCTCTACTGTTTTTGTGATATATCCTTGACTATAATATATATTTAGTATATCAGACTAAACTGTACAGGTGGTAAAAGCAGCTACCACAGGTGTGAAATAATCTAGAGAAATGAACGTGAGGAACTAGTAGCTATATAGGGTAACTTCCGAGTTATCGGACAGTTCCACATTATCGGACACAGAACAAAAAAGATATAATAATTATAATTTAACTTTTTATTTTAATTTGTATCCATGATACCTACATGTCTCGTGGATACCAATTAAAATAAAAGTTTGGAAAAGGTGCACTTAATTAAGCTTCGATTGATATCGACGAAGCTTTACTTCCCCTTCTGTTGTTTTAATAGATATATTTTTTATTATTGTTTTATTATAATTTTTTTCTCATGTGTCCGTTAATTCGGAACTTACCCTAACTGTACATTAAAATAACGCTGTGTTAATATCATATGTTTTTAATGTAAATTAAAGTTTATTTCTGTAACGCATGCAGATAAAAAGTTTTTTGTAATAATGTACATTGAGTCAATGTACACACCCACACATACACACCCACCTATACACACCCACACATACACACACAAGTTATCTGTAATTTCATACTAAATAATATGATTTATAATGCGACTATGACCTTATTTATCTTAAGTCATCTCATATAATAAATATATCTATGGTATGATTCTTTGGTTACCAAACTGTTGTAAATTGGATGCATTCTTTTATTATTCTTTAGATCATTTTATTGAGATGATATCTGATAAAATTACTCGACACTCTATTATGGTATTTCAGTGAACATAACTTTCTATCATACTTTATTATATACTTAATTATATACTTGATTAAATACTTTATTGTACAATTTATTATATACTTTATACCATTTTTTCTGTAGCTACCCCAACCCACGCTATCCCATTACCATTTCATTGTCACAGACTCTAATGGTTGGTACTTACCGAGGTCCACATCACAAAAGGACAGAGCAGCTGCTAGGGCCCCAGCAGATGCACCAGCCACCCTCGTCTTGAGGAGCTGGGGAGCGAGCTGCTTGATGCAGCTGATGGCGCCCACGTGGTAGATACCCAGGAACCCACAGCCAGCGAAGGATAAACTGGTGGTCCTGAAAAACACGAGGGTTAAATTAACATCACCGAAAAGTTAATTTAAAAATTAAACAAAACAAAATATTCACTTTCTCTTTCTCTCATTCCTGATTAAAGTTATTACATTTATAAGATTAAGATTATCTAATCGATTAAAGACTTAACTCGTTTAAACTTTCTGTTCTCATGAAATGTATTCTTAGGTGGAGTATTTCTTATAAGATCATTTTAAAAAATAGGACTCAATATTGAACCTTAACGGTGGCCGGTATATTCCACCTCAGTAAATACTAAACAAACTATTCACCTAAGGTTAGGTTAGCGGTGAGGTTGAAGTGGTTTTCGATAGTGATAAAATGTATACTTTACTGAATTTGCCTGGGGTAGAATTTACAGGGTTGGAATATAGCTACCTGAAACCAAATCAATTAACTGTTACTAACGACCGCCACACATCTTTATCATAATCCTCTCTCTGTGGTAGTTCCTACATCAATAGTTAATCTCAATGACTTTTATCTCACCTGTAATCCTCTAAGATGTTCAATGGTGTGTCTACTGAACTGAGAGAAATGTTGCAGTTTCGAGAATGCAGGACATTTTTCCTATCCTCCAGGCTCCTTCTTTTGCAGTTGCATCGCGCTTTTATTTTACTGTCATCGGTGCTGTTTCTGTTCTTTTTGGCACTGCTATTCGATTCAGTCTTGCTACCGGCAGAGTTTTGTCTCCCGTTGCGCGTATAGTCGTAGGTACTGGTGACGATATCATCGTTATAATCGTCAGAGCTGCTGTCTACAGAAGTGGAGTACTTTGAGTGAAGGTCCTTAATGGAGTCATCATCGTGGTTTCTCCCCAAGGGCGTCACGCACCTAATATACCTGGGATTTGGTGACGGGGACCGCAAGTGGCTGTGGTAGTCTTCAGACATCTTCAAGTTTTTCAGGAACAACCTATGACGCACAAACTGAATTCAATTCTTTTCAGCTATAAACACCTAGTTTGTAGATCGCAATGTCAATTATATTTATTGATACAATGAATAAAATACTGAAATAACTTAGTAATAAAATTTTATAGCGTAGCACTTGTGATATCTTTTTACACAATGAACATGAACACTAAAACCATCACGTTTCTTCCGCTCTTACACGGCTTTACATAAGGGAAGTCGGGCTATAACTGGAAAGCTGCAGACGAAGCCCTACCAATTTATACTGTGAGAGGCGATTTAAACAGAGATAATGAGTATCTCTTCATCTAAATTGGCTTCTTTTGTTCAAAGAAATCACAAGTTATTATCTATCTATAATCTATTTGCACTTGATGACATCTATCGTTGATAATTTAACTACATCTTTAATGATTTTTTTCCAATATTTCACTGTTGCTAATTGAATTATTATAAATTATATTTTAATGATGTTATGTAACAAAATATGTATTAAACATGGATGACATAAGTTCTCATTTATTGACCATTTCATTCACTTCTTTATTTTGTTAAAATATTTCAGTTAAAACTTAAATAATTTTATATAAATTCTTAATTTTTACCTTAATTATTCAGTTACGTAACTTATTAAAGTTATTATAACTTTCTTTCAATTCAATAATATTGGTAACGTTAATATATATACCTACCATCAGAGAAAAAAGTCACTGTGATAATGTACTATCAGAGAAAAGAGTCACTGTGATGATGTACTATCAGAGAAAAGAGTCACTGTGATGATGTACTATCAGAGAAAAGAGTCACTGTGATGACGTACTATCAGAGAAAAGAGTCACTGTGATGATGTACCATCAGAGAAAAGAGTCACTGTGATGATGTACCATCAGAGAAAAGAGTCACTGTGATGATGTACCATCAGAGAAAAGAGTCACTGTGATGATGTACCATCAGAGGAAAGAGTCACTGTGATGATGTACTCTCAGAGAAAAGAGTCACTGTGATGATGTACTATCAGAGAAAAGAGTCACTGTGATGACGTACTATCAGAGAAAAGAGTCACTGTGATGATGTACCATCAGAGAA
Source organism: Caprella mutica (assembly GCA_947561585.1). Taxonomy (NCBI): domain Eukaryota; kingdom Metazoa; phylum Arthropoda; class Malacostraca; order Amphipoda; family Caprellidae; genus Caprella; species Caprella mutica. Next base: position 395,195 of record CANNZV010000311.1, on the reverse strand, counting down.
AATAGTCACTGTGATGATGTACCATCAGAGAAAAGAGTCACTGTGATGATGTACCATCAGAGAAAAGAGTCACTGTGATGATGTACCATCAGAGGAAAGAGTCACTGTGATGATGTACTCTCAGAGAAAAGAGTCACTGTGATGATGTACTATCAGAGAAAAGAGTCACTGTGATGATGTACCATCAGAGAAAAGAGTCACTGTGATGATGTACCATCAGAGGAAAGAGTCACTGTGATGATGTACTCTCAGAGAAAAGAGTCACTGTGATGATGTACTATCAGAGAAAAGAGTCACTGTGATGACGTACTATCAGAGAAAAGAGTCACTGTGATGATGTACTCTCAGAGAAAAGAGTCACTGTGATGATGTACTATCAGAGAAAAGAGTCACTGTGATGATGTACTATCAGAGAAAAGAGTCACTGTGATGATGTACTATCAGAGAAAAGAGTCACTGTGATGATGTACTATCAGAGAAAAGAGTCACTGTGATGATGTACTATCAGAGAAAAGAGTCACTGTGATGATGTACCATCAAAGAAAAGAGTCACTGTGATGACGTACTATCAGAGAAAAGAGTCACTGTGATGATGTACTCTCAGAGAATAGAGTCACTGTGATGATGTACTATCAGAGAAAAGAGTCACTGTGATGATGTACTATCAGAGAAAAGAGTCACTGTGATGATGTATTATCAGAGAAAAGAGTCACTGTGATGATGTACTATCAGAGAAAAGAGTCACTGTGATGATGTACTATCAGAGAAAAGAGTCACTGTGATGATGTACTATCAGAGAAAAGAGTCACTGTGATGATGTACTGTCAGAGAAGAGAGTCACTGTAATGATGTACTATCAGAGAAAAGAGTCACTGTGATGATGTACTATCAGAGAAAAGAGTCACTGTTATGATGTACTATCAGAGAAAAGAGTCACTGTGATGATGTACTGTCAGAGAAAAGAGTCACTGTGATGATGTACTCTCAGAGAAAAGAGTCACTGTTATGATGTACTATCAGAGAAAAGAGTCACTGTGATGATGTACTATCAGAGAAAAGAGACAATGTGATGATGTACTATCAGAGAAAAGAGTCACTGTGATGATGTACTATCAGAGAAAAAAAACTCTTCATTTCAATTTATTTTCCCATCATTTTTACAAATAACAAAATATCATCAAATTAAGTATCAATAAATATATGAATGTAAAATTTGTGAAATGTGAAAAATTATTACATACATATATTCTTTGTTGTAGCATTCATAATCTTGATCGGAAGTGTTGCCTCTTTTTTTTATCTGATCGATTTTTATCTTACAGTATCTTGTACTGAAAGTACTGTGACTAAGAGAATATTCTTCCATCAAATTCACCAAATTTGAAAGCAAATTTAAATTTCATTTATTAATAAAATTTCATTCTTTTATAATATGAAATTTTAATCCTATCGTCTTCTTAATAAATAATTTTACTTTTGATTTTCCTCTACTAAAATCAAAATTTAAGTTTTTATTGCAACTTTAAATTCTCATCGTATTAGCTTTTAACACTTTCGAGCTGATTTTTTTTGAGCCCTGTGTAACATTTTATTAAATTTTTTTGATATTTTTGAATTGTTTGTAGGTTTCATAATCGATCTGTGATGGGCCATATGATCCCACTTGCATTATCCATTGAGAAGTATTGTCCCACTAGGCTCCTGGACCAGCAAGACCAAACTACTGATTTGTTCTCTAGTTCTCTAGTTATGATGCATCTGCTGAATTAGTTGGACCAACAAAGTACAATTTTGGGTATGATTGAAATATATTTTCCAATTGTATAATACAAGTGGAATATTCATTGTAATAGTATTTCCCAAGTGAGACAATAAATTCCAATCCGGTAAAAATATTCAATATATACCACTCACGAATTACAAAAACTCCAAAAAGCCTAAACAATTAACTTATAAAGGTTGTTCTATCATGAGAATACCTCACATATTTAAAAACTGCATACATATCAATCATTAACTAATTTTTTGTATTAGTACCTGTACTACCTCATACAATTTGTCGATCATAGATGCAATAAAATGGGTATATGGGAATTAAAAATTAGTAGTTACGCATCTCACAGCATCACGAGAGTCACTACAACATGGCTGGTAGCTGATACAAGGCATTTCTGTGACATTGTAGCCCATTTATATACAAAAGAAATTATAGGTGGGACGTATTATCCCGATTGGCGCGAAAATGTTAAATATGATTTTGCGGTTTTCTTTTCGTGATACATAAAAAAATTAAATACTTTTCTATGGGTCTATACTAAATCACCAGTTGCACTCAAGTTACTGATCGTTAAATATCAGTCATTTTAAATTAATATAGTATATTATATTTTAGCGTTAAAATTTTACTCCCGAACAAGTGAATTATTTTGATAACCGTAATTGATATACTCAATTAACAGTAATGATTATTTAAATTTACCTTTTCCAAATTCAAGAAGGGTTTTGATATCTTCGGCGGCATTTTCTATCACTATATTAAAAATCTATAATTTAATTTTTTTACTATATAAAAAAAATTACAGATTATAACAAAGAAAAGGAACCTATATAGTTATTTCCTATTAATTTTAACATATATATTGTATTCAATGAAGCGTGATACATAGCTATTAAGTTTCTTATCTTCATCATATAAATTAAAGTGCTTGCCGCCTAACTGTGATAAGTATAATAATTAGTAAAATCACTTATAATTATCCCTTGATAAAATCAGCTGATGGGAAGTAAACGATAAAAAGATATGAATAACATTTTACTTATTTAATAACAAACCGTTATAACTATATATCGTACTGAAATAGAATAAGAATATATATAATATTAAAATAGCTGACGGTTTAACTCCAACAACAAATAATATAATGTACAGTATATACAATGCCCAATATTATACATCTTTTTTATAACCATTGCGAAATATTCAACTGTGTATATAGAATAGTTATAATTTTCTATATTTGACATCATAACTTTTATCGAAACTCAATGTTAAATACATGTTAAATAATATAATGCATGTTGTATATTAATTGTGCCTATAGACATTAATTTTATAAACCTGTATTCTCTGTTCGATTTATAGAAATATATTTCGATCACTGTTCGAATTTATGTTGTTACTATGCGAAGTATAATATTATGATAGAAAAAGATGTCCTATAGGATTTTCCTGTAGGATATAAATTACTTTATCAATAAATCTGGCACATAAGTATATATCATCAGTTAGAATTATTAATACTTCAACTAAATCTAAATTATGACACACATGATTTGTTACAAAATACTTGTTACCTATAAATAACATTAAAAACATATAGGATACTATAAAATATAGACTAATTAATAATCTCTTACAAATTAATTATCTAACTAGCTTCAAACACAGAATTTGTAGGTTACTTTCGTAATATAATTTTAATAGAATAAATTAGTTTTAAATTCATTTTCTATCATCCAATAGCTGAGATGAATGCTTATTATATATTAATATCTATTATAAGAAGACGTAAATATGAAGAACAAAATCTGACCCGATCTATAATTTTTTGACAGAACCTACTGAATTTGACCGAAAATGTTATTTCTTAAAATCAAGTTATGCTAAATAATTTAAAAACCAGATAGCAATAGAAATCAATTAATTAGTTTAACTTACATCAAATATATATCACAAATTTTCTCAGACTCTGACTCATGTATTGTTTGGTACTATTTCATTACATAGTACATAAATTACCATTGAAATTCTCACACTATTCCTCTACTGAAATCAGTATATTCATTTTAGGGCAATGTCACACGAGCGTTTTTGCACAGCGTTTTCACAGCGTTTTTGACTTTGAGGAAATTATTGTTAAGCCCATTTCATATGTATCCATGTTATGCGACGCTTTTGGAGCGTTGAAAACGCTCCAAAAGCGCTCGTGCGACAGGGCCCTTAGTATCTTCAATTGTACCAGGAAATTGATGGCTTCTGCATCCTCCTCATTACTTCGACGCAATATTTTAACTTCTTGACAGTAAAAATAGACTTGTGGTAACATAATTCTATCATCGTGTTTTCTGCGACTGCTCATTATAGATTCATGGTTTCTGATTTATGATGGCTGTAAGTATTTACTCATTTTTTTAATCGATAGGAGTAGTTTTAATCTGAGGAATCATCATCTTCGTCAATTGCTAGTATTGAATTCTGCCCCTGGGAAAAAACACACTGTTAGATATATATTGTAAATTAACCGGGCAAAAAGGATTTATAGAATATTCCTAAAATATTTAATACAATTTAAAAAATAGTGATAGCTGTACTGTAAAATGAAAGATTTGATTGTACAGATGTGCTGTTTTGATTTCTAGTCTTCGACATGATATACTTGATTGTGAATATCAAACTCACTGTAATGGTTTGCAGAACAGTTTAATTATAGTAATCATATGCTTATAATTACAGATAATTGAAGTATAATATGGTTACATTAGTCAAAGAACCAAGTAAAACAACTTACATTGAACATATCACTCTCGTTGTCTTCTAAATCAGGCACTTCGATATCCTCAGTAACCATTTTGGCTGCAATTGGATCACTCTTGACGGTCTTGTCACTTTCTTCGGCCACGATAACGAACTCGTGTTGTGTTTGATTTTCCAAAAAGCTGTCAACCACACTGCCTCTTCTCTGTGGTTTTATCTTGGAAATGTAGTCTGTGTTCACCGGCTTGTACTTCAACGTTGGCTTCTTAGTCTTTGAGCTCTTCTCGCAGTAGTGAGAGGAATAGTTGTTCCTTGACTGTAGATTCATGAAAGCTTCTCTCAATTTTGGTAATTTCGTTTCTTGCTTCACAATGGAGTGAATGGTGGAGTAGAGTGAATTCTCGTCCACGGAGTCACAGTCATCTCCATTTTGGCTCTCCAGGTTGGCGACTAGGAGAACTAAGCCCAGAACATCGTACAGGGGCAAGTTCACCTCATTGGATTTGACATCTTTCAAACACTTTTGGATGTCAGTCACTGTGAAATTAGAGAGATTATCATAAATTCCAGTTTAGATGGATAACTTTAATCAATCTCCACAAATTAAAGGTTGTATGACAACTCACCTGTGTTTTGTTGGGATGGACTGTGGCCATCCTCTTTAGAGGAAGACTCAATTAGGTTCTTGATGAAAGGTATTTTTGGTGTTCTAACGACTACTTCAGCAGATAGCAGATCAGTCAAATCAATAGAATGAGGTTTATGAAGTACTTCTGTCTCCTCTGGTTCGTCTGTGTGACAGACAACACTTAATTAAATAAAATAATTTGAATTATGAATAAATTACTTCAGAAAAGGCTAGATTTTACTTATTCGTATTTTATTTTCATTCAAGTCGATGGTTGATTTTGAAATGCTGAGTTTTTTCCCCGTAAAAGTGCCATAATTGAGGCTCAAAAATTGACTGCTAGAGAGGCTAAATGTCCTAACGATTTACCATTAAATGTACGTACATTACAAGTACCAAAACGCAATAAAAATAGCTATTTTTGAGTTATGATAAACAAACGATATCAGTTCATTAGCTGGTAAAACCAGGTGATTTATAGAGCCTGATTCCTATATATAGCTACTCTAGTGTTAAATATGTCGATTAAGCCTGATGAGTTAGGTAGAAGAGGGGTTTAAGAATAAAGAAGTACATGATTAGATAAAAGATATGATTATCATATTAGTGTCTATACGAATAGAATAGCATGAAGAAATTCTTCGGGCAAAATTGTCTTATTATTAATACTGCTCATCAATTGGATTTTAAATCGTAAGGTATTCCAAAGTTTAGGATTAAGCGTCTGTTCTCTTCACTCGTAATCGTACTTTAAGTCTTTGACTAGTATCAGGTAATTCTATTCAAAATGATTGAGGTAATTTTAGCACACTTTAATTGAATAGATTATTTTGACTTGAAAAGATTATTTTGACTTGCCAACTGAATGACTATCGACTATTACTTTGAGTTGTATCTTCATTTTTAGTAGACAGAGAGTTTGATACGGCAGACAAAGGATTTTGATACGGTAGACAAAGGGTTTGATACGGTAGACAAGGATTTTGATACGGTAGACAAATGGTTTGATACGGTAGACAAATGGTTTGATACGGTAGACAAATGGTTTGATACGGTAGACAAATGGTTTGATACGGTAGACAAAGGGTTTGATACGGTAGACAAGGATTTTGATACGGTAGAAAGGATTTTGATACGGTAGAAAGGATTTTGATACGGTAGAGAAAGGGTTTGATACGGTAGACAAGGATTTTGATACGGTAGACAAATTGTTTGATACGGTAGACAAATGGTTTGATACGGTAGACAAATGGTTTGATACGGTAGACAAATGGTTTGATACGGTAGACAAATGGTTTGATACGGTAGACAAGGATTTTGATACGGTAGACAAGGATTTTGATACGGTAGAGAAAGGGTTTGATACGGTAGACAAGGATTTTGATACGGTAGACAAATGGTTTGATACGGTAGACAAAGGGTTTGATACGGTAGACAAATGGTTTGATACGGTAGACAAATGGTTTGATACGGTAGACAAATGTTTTGATACGGTAGACAAATGGTTTGATACGGTAGACAAATGTTTTGATACGGTAGACAAATGGTTTGATACGGTAGACAAATTGTTTGATACGGTAGACAAAGGGTTTGATACGGTAGACAAAGGGTTTGATACGGTAGAGAAAGGGTTTGATACGGTAGACAAAGGGTTTGATACGGTAGACAAAGGGTTTGATACGGTAGACAAAGGGTTTGATACGGTAGAAAAAAAGTTAGATGAGGTAGAAAAAGGGCTAGTTACGGTAGACGATGGGTTTGATATGGTTTGATACGGTAGACAAATGGTTTGATACGGTAGACAAAGGGTTTGATACGGTAGACAAAGGGTTTGATACTGTAGACAAAGGGTTTGATACGGTAGACAAAGAGTTTGATACGGTAGACAAAGGGTTTGATACGGTAGACAAAGGGTTTGATACGGTAGAAAAAGGGTTAGATGGGGTAGAAAAAGGGTTAGTTACGGTAGACAATGGGCTTGATAGGGTAGACGATGGGTTAAACTCACTCATTATATCCTGAGAGGAATAGCAACCGTCATCTGATGAAATGGTAGTTGTAGATGATGATAATGATGATTTTGATGAATTGTATTGCAATGGGTAATTCAACCAGAAGTAAGCACGAAGTTTCTCTGGTATGGTTAGTAATTTGAAAAATTCAAATTAGAACTTACTATGTAGCAATATTAGAAATATCGTAAAATTATTATTTTGAGATTTTTTTTTGGAAAAATCTTACAGTTGAAATATCAAGGTATATTAACCACAAGGTAGAGTATTGCGCAGATTCATATCAAGATGAATTACAGTTTTTCTGTGAAATACGCTCATACAAATGCACTTAAGGAACCCTGCAATATTATATTACATAATCTGTATACTATATACAGCGGGTTAAAAAGTTATTTGTATATGAGAATTATCAATTACCAACTCTAAGTTACTGAATCAGAATCTTGAATATTGCAGGGTCCCAGAAGTACGTTCATATGTGCGTATTTGTTTATGCGCTGAAGAGTCTAAAACTCGTACCAAGGCGTAGCATACCTTGTAAGTTAATATATCTTTGTCAATTCAGTATGAAATGAAATGGTAATGATTTTTGAAGAGCTTTCAATTACTTCACAATATCGCTATGAAATTATTCAGTTCAATTCTTAAATGATGCTTAGGTTACATGCAGACCATACATTAGATACAGTGTATCATTTTGTTAAAGTTATTTGTATGTATATCATATTTCATAGATTCTAACCTGTGACACTCTTTGCTCTTTGAAGAATGCTGTTCCTCTTTGTTTTCTTCTTGACTTCATTATCTAGGGCTCCAGTTACTTCGGCAACTAGTTTTCTCACTTCCTTTTGGCTGTGGTTGGTGTGGGGAATGACTTGTTCTTCGTCGTCATCTGATTCTCGTACCTTAAAGGGATCATGCATTTTATTCAAATGGCCAACGGACTATTAGGCAATTGGAATATTGAATTTGGTATAAGCTGATGCTTGCGTAAGTGTATTTTGGAAACGAGGATTTGACTTCTGATAGCTAGCTAAATAATCTATGTAATGAATTTGAACAGAATGATCATTCCTACCTTAGACATGAGCTGACGGAGGAACTCTGCCTGTTTTGCCATCTGCTTAGCTTTGAATTGCACTCTAATTTTCTTAGGTACGTATTTTTTCTTGAGAGCTTTTTGCAAGAAATTGAGCACCATGATCCAGTAGCTGAGAGATATCATTATCCATACTACTACCCCAATCTTGTAAGTGTTAGAATAGAGAACCTGCTGTTGTCCATATGCTGAAAAGAAAATGCAATTCATTTTAATATCACGTATTAGAACTCCTGCACTCGAAAATATAATTATAAGATATTCAAAGTAAGTTTTTCTCAAATGGAAATTAGGCTCTTTGAAAAAACCACCAAATGTAAATGTTACAGTCGATACCATTTGTTTTTGATGATTCAATTAAACATTGCGATTAATAAAATGTGTCACACTTTTCTCACCTCCAATATAGTCTCCAAATCCAATAGTTGAAAGTGTAATAAAAGCATAGTAGAGAGATTCATCATACGTCCAATCTTCAAGGAAAGCGAACAAAATTGACGGTATCAGCATAAAAATGACGAATCCGATGGCTAGGTAGAACCATGTTATCAGGCACAGAAGTCGTTTAACGCGAATTGGATCATCGTTTGAGTATTTTTTCTGAAAAAATGCATTACAAAATGAATATAATATTGTTTCACTTTATAGCAGTTTGATGAGGTCCTATATTTACCTTTAAGTTGTTATACATCTTCAATAGGTAGGACGACACGATGCTTGAGTTAGTTGCCATCAAGATACACGTCAAGGGGACTCCTACTATGGCGAAAATTATTGAAGATATCCTTCCCAGTGGTGTTGTAGGGGCTATGTGTCCATAACCTAGAAAGAAATCCGTAAAGTAGTGATCGAAAAGTATCTAATATAGTTGACCTAATTATAGACAGAAGAGAGATCATCGTACTGTAAACTGCTGACGCAGATCTATTTTGTTACATCCTTGATAAGATAGCAGACATAGATTACAGGCTATGATCGCATGAGGGAAATTTACTGCTGAACTAAATACGATCTTTTATTCAAGTATATCTAATAACATCAGATCACAACACGAATCCATGCCTGAGACTATAATTTCGTCAAGCAAATTTTGAAGTATTTTGATAGTTTGGGTTACTATATATTGAATTCATGCATATAATAATATACATTCTTATTTGATTGTTCGTTGTATTTCGGACGAATAAATTTTCACATGTAATTTATAATTAAAAACATTTTTTTCCTACAAAAGGTGGCAATATTTAGATAATTTTACTACCCCTTCAAACAAACGCACCTATAGTTGTTACTAGGGTCATAGTGTAATAGACTGCGTCCACATAGCTCCACTTCGACTCTTCTTGAAAGCTTTCTATGACTCTCAATGAGTCTTGGCAGACTCTTTCTAGTTCCTGTATGTGGGGATGACTCTGTTCATCAGTCTGAGAATGAAAGAAGAAATTATTATTAAGCTGTAGCATACATGTATAGTATTATATACTTTAATGCTGTATGTGCAGTTTAGATAGATTTAAATATCTAGATTTATTTTCTATATATACGCTATCAGTTTGAAAAGAAAGTAATATTTATAGGTTTGATAACTGAAAAATTAATGAATAAAAAAATTAATGAATGAAATTGAGTGTTTATTTTATATCTCTCTAAAATGTTTTTACTTACTTCAATTGATGGATTATTATCTGTAGCCAAACTATTGTTGAATGTGATAGAAGAACTGGAATTAAAATCTAAAAAAACAAAAAAAAAGAAGGTAGTTATAAAAAACAAAACAAAATGTAAAAAAATTAAAATGAAATAATATAGAAGAATGAATAATAGAGAAAAACGAAAATAGAAGCAAACGGAATATAATATTAAAATGAACTTTACAAATAGGAGCTATGAGTTTAGTATAGTCCCTTTAAAATAATTTTCTTTAATAGATTAAAGAAAACTAGAAATTTTACCGCATACTGAACAAAACTTTTGATGAGTCTTATTTTCGGTATTCTATAAGATGGGGGAATTCAATCGTAATTTAATGTTATTAAAATGAAACACGTGATTTAAAGAAAATTAATTTAAAATTAACGTGATAAAGGTTACAAAAGCAATCAATTAAAACATGGATACTATGTGTTATTTACGACACTTCTGTTTTCTGTTATTCTAAATAAATTAAATGATAGGTGTAGAGTAATTAGAGCTTACCTGTCTGATGCCACAGGTGATGTGGACACACACTGTGTAACTCGTGTCTTAGCTGTTGAAACTCCTCCAAGAAATCATGGCTTGAGTGAGCCAGTTCTGCCGAGTAAAATAAAAATGTGACTGGTTTTTATTTTTCAAACATTTGTAGCTCATAAATTAGGTATTATTGGTAGTTACTTTAATTTTTTAAGAGACACAAATTTTTTAAAAGTAAAAGTCTGGCATCAAGTCTTAAAGTTAATTTAAACAATGTTGCGATCATCGCTCAGAAATCGTCGCCCAGTGTAATCGCCGAGCTCTAACCCAATGTTATTCCTATGTGAAGTTTTGCAACGAGCGATTTTCATTGAGCACTATTTCAAAGAATTCCTATTGCTGAGCGATCATCGCTGAGCGATTTGCTCCTTTACTCCTCAGCGATCATCGCTGAGAGATGATCGAAACAATCGCTGAATGCAAAACGTACCTTAAACCAGGAACAAAAATGTCAAGAATGATATTCGTGGAATTACAACTAAAAAGGAGCATGCCTGATTTCTGCTCTAACTTACAGATAAAAAAATTCCTCTTGATACTAACGGCTGAAGTCGATGGTGAATTACGAAATGATAAATAATAATTTAATACGAAATATAACTAGTCTACGAATTTCGAACACTACAGGACACTTTGATCTATTCTTAACTAATCAAAATGTTCGGGCATATTGAACCTTGATTTGGATTATCATCATTTGTGACATCCGCAGTTTACAAATACAAAATAGGTTCAAAATCCTTAAAATTTGAATAAAGTTAATGTATGAACCTTCGATTTTTCAGAAAACACTGAAGATGATACAACTTCTTTACACGTGGAAGGAAATGACCATAGCAGCAAAGGTAAATTTTATATCAAATAAGAAGCTAATATCATTACACAATATCTCTAAATTTATGCAGTTATTAATTATAACGAGCGTGTAAAAACGAAGACGAGTGTAATTAGTATTCAGTGTGTATTCCTTACGACTGGTGATGAAATTACATGATTCATTATATTATTTTATGCTCAAAGTTATGTAATTGTATATATTCTAATTAAAATTATTATAGAGAAAAAGGTTTTTTTGTTCATTTATATTTAAAATTACAACATTTCGATATAAAAATTTGATAAATTTGATAATCGTTGATAATTTTATACTATACGTAAAATATTTTGATTGAGATTTAAAAATATATCTGTGTTCATTTTATTTTTATTTTTAATACAGAATAAATTTATATTATGGTTGTAAAGTTATGCGATCATTTTTTTTCACAATTTTCAAGATATTTATAACGGGGGATAGATTCTACTTCAATATCTTGAAGTTTTTATTGGATAATTATCGGAAATTTCCAAAACTCGTATTATGAAAATCACTTTCGATGAAAAAGGAAAAAGCTGTAAAGTCAAGTTTACAGACTCTTTCTTTAAATTTTTAAGAAATAAAAATGGAACATTCCTGGTCCTACCTACAGATACTCAAATAGGTATATAATTTATAAACTTGTTTTTGTCTCCAGGCTATGAACTAAGAAATCGCAATGCATCGACCCACACCTCGTTAATCATTATAATGGAGGAAATGTATATACACGGTGCATATGGAGGCGTGTTGTTAAATCCTATACAAATGCATTCTCTTTAGCCTCTCGATAGTATAGGCCAGGTAGTTTTCTATAATTTCAATAAGCGTATATACATAGTAGGTTTCAGTGTCCCAAATCAACCACAGGGGTATTATATTATGTATCTAGTTAGATTACTCCTCACGTATGTTTCATTTGTAGAGGTAACTAACCAGTTTAGGTTGCAGATGCATTGCGGATTAGTGCAATGGGGAATATTTTAGGATTAGACAAAAGAGAGTTTAGAGTAACCTATAGTAATACTAGCTACTTGAAAGAGAAGATTCGCACTGCTAATTGGTAATAAAACTCTGTTTTTTTTTATCATAAGAAAAAGAAAGTATAGGGAGAATCATTAATCGAAAAAGAATTTTTAGATGATCAAAATGTTCTTCCCAGATTGTAAATCTGAAAATAGTGAAGTCTAATAAATTTAGTAAATTAAATACCTTTGAATCGGGTCCAGGTGGCATTTTCCCGCTCCACAGATACGTCTTTTATCTCGAAATACAGGAATAGTTGGCTTACGATGAGTACATACACTGTCCAAACCACAGCGTACTTCAAGCAACTCATAGCATGTCCACTGAGAAACCACCATGATTTCTTCTCCTTGTTGGTCATGCCGAATCCCAAACTGACTTGTGAGGATTCAGAATGTGTCCTGATTCGAATAACAGAATGGCGAGGGTGTTTCGACCGGTCTAGAATACTTTCTCGACCCTTTGAGTCTCTCATTTTGAATCAATGAATTAATTACTATTTAGTTCAAACTTATAGATATTCTTCACTGTTGTATATTTAATTAAGTATCAAATTGAGGAAATATCTGTAAATAAAAATGATTGAACAGAATTCAAATAAATAAAATATTTATCATAAATTCAGATTATTTACCTCCAGTAGAAAAAAGTAGGTAAAGCATATAAAAATACTGTATATCAAAAGCATCTAGATGCATATTTATCTTCTATGTTCTCGACTATAAAAAAGCTTATATCATTACCTCATCTCAACACTAAATCCTAATATCAAATTACAACCTACGCGAAGATATATTATTATATTACAAACATGTGCATTTTGCACAAGCATAGCTTAACATAAAAGAGGATATAAAGGAGAATGTTTCCTTGAAGCTCAAATATCCTGGAACTCTCTAGCTCTAGTTCCAGGAAATTCGCATAGTTTTTCTACTAAGCAGTTAGGTAGGTACTACTTAGTTGACTAATTTAGCTATCCCTAGAGTAGTTTAGTTACACGCTATTGGTATTAGAGATTAGGCAAGGTAAATTAGTGTCTGATAGTATTACAATTTACTGTGAACTTTTAATATTTGCTCAGGAAACATTTTACTAGGAACTTCAGATCCTTTCGAAAGTTTTATTTGCAAATATGAGTTTGCAGTTTGATAGTTTTTGGATAGTATTATTCCATTTTTAACGAAAAATAAAATAAATATTAGCTATAACAAGAAAATACCAATGCAATGATAATTTTGACAAAATAACATTTTAAATTCTTAGATATTCTCAGAGCAATGGCGAAATCAGCTGATTATTATGACCTATTTTAGTTAGCACAGTCAAACAGACAATGTTAGAGATCTAGCCAAGGTCGATATCAGTACAGTAGTGTGACAGGTTGACTACCTAACTCCTTTATATACCAGACTCACTGCAAGAATGGGCGGAGATTAAATCCATTGGGAGCTAGTGACCCTTTTCTGGGTTGTTTCCGAGGATTTTTCCATGCGTGAGAGTTTCATGACGTCATGCGGTTGCAGGAGTTAAGAGAATGGCTTTTAGAGGGGTGACTGGGTTAAAATAACAACATTTGTTCTACTCTATGTGGAAGGTAATTTCAAATTTGTAGCTAACTTAAACAAGTAAGAAATTATGTTAGGGTGCCCTTTTAGTTTACTTTCTACCAGGATACTTTAAATACTCCAAAATACTTAATTTCTTTCTATGCATAATTCTAGATTTAGCATGATTTCACATATATTAGCAACAGGTAATTGAATCATTTAATATTCAGGTGATGAGTATAGGTAGCCACTTAATGTAAATATCCCGTTAGTTTGCTGTAGATAATTATAACAGATCAATGAACTTTTGTCACAAATAAAACCAAAATGATGAACTCGAATGTGAACTCGTTGACTTGTGAGGGGAATTGAGACCTTTTTAAACATTATGAAATATTTTCAATCAATTAATCATAGTTATTAGGATAAAGTTTCATAATTTATTATGAATCACAAAACCTACATACCTAAAATATGGACGGACCATCTTAAATTACGGACATACTTTTTATGAAATACAAAGAATATGGACTTCTATTTTTAGAAGATTTGTGATATTTATTTAAAAAAGTGTTGCCACCTTCTTTTACTATTATATTTTGCAATAAAACTAACCCTAATATAACGGCCTCTGATACGGAAATATTGATTCCAACAAATGAAAGATAAGTAAATTCTTCATCATCACGTCAAAATTTAGAGATCATAGCAAAATGCGAAAATTCATTATTTATTAAGAAAAGGGTGTAATAGCTACATTATTACATAAAATATATGTTTTTGTATATAAATAAATTATTTCACTGCATGTGCAGTATTTTTTCCGGTTTTAAAAAATAAATGCCCGGTCAGATGTTCATAATGGTTCTAGGTAAATTGCTCGAAAACAATTGCTCGAAAGACAATTGCTCGAAAACAATTGCTCGAAAAACAATTGCTCGAATGAACAATTGCTCGAAAGAACAATTGCTCGAAAGACAATTGCTCGAAAAACAATTGCTCGAACGAACAATTGCTCGAATGAACAATTGCTCGAATTATCAAATTGCTCGAATGAACAAAATTGCTCGAATTATAAAATTGCACAGTTTTTGATTTTATAAAAGTCAGTTATTCATGAAGTGGAGCTGCACCAAACAATCCTTGTTTCTTTTTAGTAATTGATCATTAATCATTCTATAAATGATTTTAATTATTACTCATTCTGCATAATCTTTTTTTTTTAGACCGTTGACATCTCGTATGTAAGATGTGAATTAGAATCATGTTGTGAATCAGTTCTATTCATGTTTTTTTGTATCATAAAACCCAAATTTTTTGTAGATTTATTGAAACTCTGCCATAACTTTGAATTATTTCACCTATTGAGGTACCACATACAGATAGGCTAGTAATAAATACATTTTCGGGTTTTATGGTAAAAAAAAACATGAATAGTTGTGATTCACCACATGATTCCAATTCACATGTTACATACGAGATGACACAAACGGTCTAAAAAAAAAAGATTATGCAGAATGAGTAATAGTTAAAATCTTCTATAGAATGATTTATGATCAATTACTAAAAAGAAAAAGGATGTTTAGGTGCAGCTCCACTTCATGAATAACTGACTTTTATAAAATCGAAAACTGTGCAATTTTATAATTCGAGCAATTTTGTTCATTCGAGCAATTCGTTAATTCGAGCAATTGTTCATTCGAGCAATTGTTCGTTCGAGCAATTGTTTTTCGAGCAATTGTCTTTCGAGCAATTGTTCTTTCGAGCAATTGTTCATTCGAGCAATTGTTTTTCGAGCAATTGTTTTCGAGCAATTGTCTTTCGAGCAATTGTTTTCGAGCAATTTACCGGCTACCGTTCATAATGGAGGAATTCTACAGTAATTGCAATCAATCTTTTCAGTCAAACTTAATGCATACATTAAAATGTGAATACATCTGGGCCAAATGTAATAAATTGCTTAAAACATTTGGGAACCTAATATTCAATTAAATTTACAATTTATATTGTCTAATTAGTCAAAATATACTGCAGTAATTCAAAAGTTTGAGGATAAAAATCTATGTATTGGGTACATAAGGTGGTACTTTAACATACTTTGATAAAAAAAGTGAAATAAAAATAAAATGAAAAATTACTACGGTTAGTTCGATCAACTGCATGACTTTACTGTTAAATAACCTGAGGGTTCATTTAACTATAATAGTTTGAATTATTTACATCAATTATTACATCAAGATTTTTATGATTGATATTCTGTTCTCATTGCCATAGCCAGGAACCTTTTATCGACGAAACTTTTCTCTCTCCAAAAACCTTTTCCACAGTTGAAGAAACCTTCTCCTCTCTGAAGGAACTTTTTCCACTCTCCATGAACCTTTTCCTCTCTTCAGGAACCTTTTCCTCTCTTCAGGAACCTTTTCTTCTCTCCAGGAACCTTTTCCTCTCTGCAGGAACCTTTACCGTTTTCCATGAACCTTTTCCTCTCTCCAGGAACCTTTTCCTCTCTTCAGGAACCTTTTCCTTTCTTCAGGAACCTTTTCTTCTCTTCAGGAACCTTTTCCTCTCTTGCCAAGCCGCTGGTAACATGGATACGAAATTATCCCGATATAAGTTCAATAAATTATTTCGATAACAAAACATTAATAAATTAATTTTTATTTTATTCAGTATTCTATATTTTATTTTATTCAGTTTAAAATATTCAGTGAAAGCGGAGACAAAGATAATAATTATTTAGCAAATTGAACATTTATCTGTGCCCATAAAACTGGTACAATATAAATCCCGTCATTTTGGATGACATTCAATACACACATATATATATATATATATTTGATATAAAAGTAATAAATATTCAGGATATCTCACTATATCTTGACCACATTAAATACAGTGTGTCCATTAAAAATGAATCCACACTTCTAAATATGCATATAAAATATTGGTATACCATATAGAATAATAATTATATTCAAAGCTCAGAGATTCAATATCAGTGGCTATACAGTGTGTCCGCAAAAAATGTGTCCACTGCCATTGATTATAAAAATTCATAATTCTACGATTACATGCATATTATATTCTTACCATAGATACGTAGATTAATATTAATGAATTTTGCTAAGTACTTAATTCAAAGGCAGTGGATAGATTTTTTGCGTACACACTGTATTATCAGAGGCATCCTATGAGTTCTATAATGCAATATATTACTTTTTAAAATATGTACCCATTTGTTGTGATGCATTGGTAGGTATTTAAATGCAGAGGTTATATATAATGCATTTCAATGCAGCTACTTTTGCTGAGTCACACTGGTTGTTTTTGAGAAGTTTTGTATATCATTGTTATGTGTATAGTCACTATTCTAATGACGTGTGTGTAAATATACATTATAGTGTGTATTTAGAATACACACTCTAATTCGTGTTTGGATTTAAAGGTCCTCTCCAAGCAATTTTTTTGAAGTTTCAATCGATTCGATTAATGTTTCTCTTTATTTTGGTTTAAACCTCATGCAATTTGATATTGTATATAATTGTTTCAATATGCTTTTAAAGATTATTTTAATTAATTCACTGCAATATCCATTATACTTCCGAGTTGCTAATTTTAAGTCCAAAGAAGAAGAATGTACACCGTTTGTTTTGAATGTCAGTCAGGTAGGTAAAACGGTAAAACTAATACAATTATAAATATTCAAGATGACCGTTAAAGGATGTTTTCAATTGTATCAATTTTTAAAATATTTGAATAGTATAATCTCCAAATTATATTTCAATGCAATTCATTATAATGATATATTGGTATAAGCACCTTATATGATTATTTCATAATCTCAGTATATTTACATCAATGTTTATTTACATGCATTTCCAAATGGACAAAACTCCTTCATTTTTCGTAAGTACCGTAATGTTTATACTGTTTTTAGCTGTATAAGACTGTACCATAGATATCTAGCATGCCCATTACAATCTTTATTATATAGGAAGTGCATAGGTACTATCAGGTATAGGAGTCGCTGTATACTGTTAAGTTATAAAATCACATTTTACGATTTTTTTCAAATCTTACTATTTTGTCGATTTGTACCCAGACAAATTTTAAAATATCTACAAGCATTACAATATGTAAAGTTTCTTTTTGAATTAGTAAACTGTAAAAATAATTTACATAGACTTTTACTTTGACTGTACATAGGAAATTGTTCTCATGTCTATAATATCCTGGTAAAATATATTGACTGTGGTGGGGTAAGTTATGAATTATCAGACAGTTCCACATTTGCGATCATATTAGGAAAATGTATATTATTTGACATTTTGAACGCGTTATTTTGATTGGTACATATCCATCATGGATACCAATTAAAATAACAAGTTAAGTTTTTAATTTTATTATGTCATCGAAAATTGTGAGCTGTCCGATAATACGTGAATTAATTCAATACATTTTTCAGTTTTAGGCATGGACGTACAGTAACAACTGTATTTTATATTATTATTCTATGTTTGTAGTAACTATTTGTTGTAGTATATGTTTACTATAGGTTAAATACTCAATTATTGGACATTTAAAAGTTACTGAAGTGAATGTCTTTGATTATTTTTAGTGTTATAATTCACTGAAATTTGCCAGTGTATTTGTTTTTAATTACATAATATTGTTGCTTATTACTATTAAAAATGTATTCTTTAGACTATTGTTTTTTAAATAATACATATTCTTTAGAACAATCTCAGACCTTTTAAAATGAATAAATCATTAACTCTATATTATAGTAATTTTATTCTATATATGTTAAATGTATTTTACTTCTGACACGCTATAGGGTAAGTACCGAATTATCGGTCAGATCCGCATCTTCTGTCATATATGAAAAACGATATATTGATAATCAATTCATTATTATTAATGTATCATTTTTTCTTATTTGACCGAAGATGTGGAACTAACCGATAAATCGGTGCTTATCCTATTTTTATACTAAAAAGGTTTTTAACTTATTACATTTAAAAGATTTTTTTTTAAAATTTATATTGTCCAAAAAATTATTTCAATATGAATTAATATAATATATTTTGCGTGATAACTATATCAAATATAACATTAATATACAGTGATAGCTCTAAAAGACATAGAGCATAGGCACAATAACTCAAAAGTCATGTAAGACAAGTACAGGATGCTAACCTCTCAGTTGAAGATAAGACTGTACATAGTTTATGATATACTGTAGTTTATTTTATAAGACGCGCGGTATATAGTGTATAATTATATAATAAAACTGTATATAATGAAACTGTATATATCACTACTGTATTTTATAAGACTATAATATGTATATATGACATATATATAAAGTGTATAATGTATGTAGTGAAACAGTTTATATATCTGTAGTGTATTTTATAAGACCGTATATCTCTCTCTACTTCATTTATCAGAAATGTTATGAACGGTTATAGGCCTAAATATTTTTTATGAATATTCCGGTTAATTAATGTACTTATTTGCAGACATACAGAAATATATTCTGAATATATTATATCTGATTATACCTCACAGTGTACACCTCACAATGTACCTCACAGTGTACCTCACAGTGTACCTCACAATGTACCTCACAGTGTACCTCACAGTATACCTCACAGTGCATCATTCCGTGTACTCCTCGATCTACGAAGAATGGGTATGCATCTCGCTCTTGCGATTCGCACTCATTCATGCAGCCACAGTAGGCTATATCAGTGTACCTCACTCACCACTATGTTTTGATAGAGAGACATGGCTACACGCATGAGGTATCATAATGTTTCAGCATACAATGTGCTATAACCTTGCACTATTTGTCAGCCTCTGTCTAGGGTGCATCTTTTCCGGTCATTCAAAACGGCTCCTGGGATTGCTACCAAGAAGATTTAATCAATTCTTTCAAATATGCGAATAAAATTGTATAGTTTTTTGACTCGAACGCTATTTAAAAATGTAACTTTCAAGTTAAACAATATTTTTCTCGTATTTTATGAAGCGAAATCAAGCAATTCAAATTGAGAGTAGAATAAAATTGAAGATAAATAATATGGAGATGATAATACAACTTTTTAACTCTCTCTAGCTTATAAAAACTAATATTCTCGCTATTTGTATGGAAAGTTACTGGTTACCGCGACCTGGATTTAGTTAGCGCCAGAACTGACCAATTCACTGTGAGAGTTGATTGACTCTCTATTTGATTGAATTACTCTTTAATTAATTGATTGATTATTTAATCATTTGACTAACTATTAAATTATTTGACTTACTATTTTATTGATTGAAAAGCTCTATTTGATTAATGGAGTAACTCTCAAATTAATTAAATAATTCTATTTAATTAATATTATCATTACAACTTAATAAATAAATAGTTTGTTAAAGATTTTTATTTTGTTGATAAATGCCAATTGTTCAGCTTCAACAAAAATATTTAAAATATTAGATTGCACCCAAAAGCGTATGTTAAAGTCACCATTTGTTTGAACATCTTTAAAAGTACGAATACAAAGACATTATTTAGATACACCGGCGATGAACAAACCAGTTCTGTTTGGGGTAATTCCCTTTGCTTTTTATAGTCTTCTATTTTAACTGAACGGTTCTAAAAATAGTAACTGTGCTAATGTTTGGTCTATATAATAAACACTTAATATTATTGAAATAAATTAATACTAATTTCACTTCATTTAATTTTCACTTCATATCAAATAAATGAATATTATTAAAAATTTGAAAATATTATGAATATTATTTAACTTTGAAAAACTGTACAAAGTATATAGTTTTCCTATTATTTCATCTGTTTCACATATTATAGTGATATTGATTGTCAATTATTTATGATAAAAAGAAAGTAAATATATTCGAAAGGTATATTAAAAATGATTCGTATTATTTAATGCATTACTATATATTTTAACTTAAATAATGATTAACCTTAATTAATTTACATTTAATAACTAAATAATTGTAATTAATAGCATGGAAGTAGAATTCCAGTATTTTAATTCACTTTTTGAATTAAACCTAGAAGCCTTTTTTTGAGCTTAACAGGGGCCTAGAATACCTTAATTGATTTATATCCTCTCTTCTATTTTTTGTATTAATTTTATTGTATTCTTGAATAAATTGTTTCAACTAACTTTTTATCATAAATAATTTGAAACTTATAATATGTGAAACCGTTGAAACATCTGATTTTCCAATTCTTTTTACAGTGCCAAAAAAAGTGTATTATTATCAATAATTTATATTATAATAATAGTAAGCTATAGTATATACCCATCTACTTAACTAGAAACCTATTCATTAAACTCAGTTGGAAACTATAATCTTCACATTGTCCATTACTGTAAATACTGATCGTATTTTGTAATAAAATATGATAATCTTATCCATTGCAGTCGTTATTTCACCATCAAGGATGTGCTCTAACAATTTATTACAAAGTACGCTTGGATTTTAATCGAATAATTGATGGATGATCTTTCCATCATCGACTGTAATTTTTAACTGGGTACAATCGGCGCCAAAATAATCTACGTCAGGCGACGTGTTATCTACATGTTATCTACGCCTCTACCGTAGACAGGTTAAGTGTCTGCTACCTTTAAACACTAATCTAAACTACATTAATTACTTTTATTAATTGCATGCTATAACTGCGAAGAAAATCTGTGAATTTCTCTTCAATAATGTTTTGATAATTTACTACTTTTTTAGTATTAAATATAGCCATATTATTTAAAATTTATTTCCTAATTAAAAAAATATTTTATGATTTAATAATTGTTCATCATTTTTATCATTATTATCTATATTATTAGTTCACTTAAATTGAGAAGAATCCAGTTAATAATTTAATTATTCCAATTTTAATCCATATATAATTTCGCAAAGATAGTAAAATTTCAACGCCACTGAAACAATAATCCATTGATTAAAATTTTACTACCTTAATACTTAAATAATACATAAAAACAAATGTTTTAATTAATTTGTAAATCTACAAGTAATTTCTTCACATTTTTCCCCTAGTAGGTATATTTATAATGTTCAACATTGAATTTTTTGGGGAGTTGAACATGAATTTATTTTAAAAATTGACATTTTCCTATACAGGGTGTCCGACACTTTTGTTACCAAACTTTAACATAAGGTTGCATTCGTTTAAATAAACACTTTTTATTCAATGAAGGTATGGTCTAAAATGCTTAGTTAAAGAGTTACAAGGTTAGGAAAGTAGTATCTGTGCCATTTATTATTATTAGTTAACATTATTTTTTTTTAATGTTGCGATAGGAAACAAAACATTTTTGACAGTAATTATTATGAGTACAAGAAACATAATCTTAAATTAGGTTACATGTTTACAAAATGTGTTCAAACTGCCTCCCATTTGTTGCGATGCAGGCGTTCAAACGTTTGTCCAATGATTGGCGGACGCGAGCAAAGACACCAGGTGTTTCACGAATTTTGCGGGAAAAACGTTTAAACGCTTGCATCGCAACAAATTGAACACATTCTGAAAACATGTAACCTAATTTAAGATTATGTTTCTTGTGCTCCTAATAATTACTGTTAAAAATGTTTTGTTTCATATCGCAACATTAAAATAAAAATGTTAACTAATAATAATAAATGGTACAGATACTACTTTCCTAACCTTGTAACTTTTTATCTAAACATTTTAGACCATACCTTCATAGAATGAAAATTGTTTATTTCGACGAATGCAACCGTATGATAAAGTTTGACAACAAAAGTGTCGGACACCCTGTATTTATAATGTTCAACATTAAATTTTTTGGGGGTTGATCATGAATTTATTTTATAAATTAACATTTTCCTATTTATAATTAAATTAATTTTACACATATTTAATATACACGTGTAGTATGTTCTATAATATTAGTATTCGTGTCAAGCATACATTTGGAACAGGAAAAATCAGTCCGGAATATTAAGTATAAATAGCGTTCAATAACTGTAATTATTATTTTTACCGCCTGAAATGGATACACTGAATTATTTGGAATACATTTTATTTGTTCAATAATAATTTTTCAAATAAATCAGTTTTTGATTATTATTTGGGTATCAATTTTCTTTCTTCAATAATAATTTTTCAAATAGATAAGTTTTTGATTATTTTCACACGGTCAACTTTTATATT
The DNA here is from genome assembly GCA_947561585.1 of Caprella mutica. Lineage (NCBI taxonomy): Eukaryota > Metazoa > Arthropoda > Malacostraca > Amphipoda > Caprellidae > Caprella > Caprella mutica. The sequence continues at coordinate 372,038 of CANNZV010000311.1, read as the reverse complement.
ATATATAATTATATCCTATTGTGGGAGCGGACACTGTTATTTTATTAAATATTTATATATGATAAGCTGATTTATCTTCACATTTCTATTAAATTTAACCACATTTTAAAATTGGCTTTATATAATAATGCTCTTTATATGTATATAGAATTTTCTTTAAATTTATATTCATTGTATAATTCTGTTCAAAATCATCAAATTTACGGCTAGTGGCGATGCCTACAAAAAGTAGATAGATACAACAATACATGCCCTTGAATGTAGAACATGTACATAACGGTTCTACTTCTATACATCATTTCCCTGCTACTTAATGTGAAGAGGGAAGTTTTGATTAAAATATATATATATAGTGATGCAATGCTATTTCTACGAGGCATGTGCTATTCCTACGAAGAACAGTTTGAATAGTTTAAATAGATTAAACTGTATAGGTACGCACGAAGTTTAAATAGTTTAAATAGCTGTATAGTACATACGAAGTGTAAATAGAGCACATTTAAGGAAGCTACATCTGCTGTAAGATAATTGTATTGCATCATTTAATAGCATAGTGTTGTATAGCGCGTGTTGTGATAAGAATTGATAAGAGATAGTGAGTCGTAGTAGGGAAGCAGTAGAGATAAGGGAATGGCTGAGATGTCTAATTATTATCACAGTTACTTCTTTCGATTTACGGTAAATAAATATAAATATATATATAGGATAAACACAATTACCAGAAGCCAATTAACATGATATGTTTTAATATTTTGAAGGTTTTTTATAAAACCTTCTGAAATTTTTATTCTGTATATAATTTGTATCTGGTAATTAAGATTTTTGGATCTATTCACTTAGTATGTTAAATAATTCGTAATGAAATTATTTGTATTAATGGGTATAATTAAAGGTCATTAACCTGTGTAAATAATAATTTTACCTGTTCTTTATTTCTCTGTAAATGGACTTTATTACATTTTATTTATTATGCTTATACAGCTAATCTTTTCAGTTTTTTTATTGATTTTGTTTTAGAGAAATATTTACTTACAGTTCACGAATAATATTCATTAATTTACAATATATGTATTAATTATTAATCAATTATAATTACTCTATGTTTTATATTCATATTCCTTCAAGATGAATCCATTTAATGTATTTCACAAGTATTAACCTATTTTTAAAATTAAAAATAAATGATTTAAAACAGTTAATTCTATAATTAATATATTTCAGAGTTTTGGAACTTTCCACAGTTTAGTATTTAGATCACATGCGAAAAAATAACGAGTAACTTACATGGTCGAAAACCTGGAACCGATTGATAACTCAGAACTTACCTTAATTATGTTCTGAATGTTTTTCATAACTTACATTTTAATTACTTGCTTATATTGTACGTATATAGCATTCGAAACACATTCTTCTAATTTAAAGGAAAATACCTAACCTTTTTTTAATATTCCGATGAATAATTTTCAGATGTAGGTAGGTACTTGTTGAACTGCAGTCACTTTCTTACTATTAACTTTAACTTTTACTGAATGTATAACAAGAACATAACTCATAATATATATTATGAAGATAGGCATTATTTTATGAAGTGTAAGTGTGTTACTTGATATTATATTATGCTTAAATGTTTATGTGGTTTACTGTTATTATATGGTAATAATGACAATTTCTGATGGATTAATTATATACTGTGTTTTTCTACAATGTTCCATTGGTTAATGAATAATGGAAAAAAGAATGTTGAACTATTTGTTGAATTTCTTAAAATTACTGGCTGAAGGATTATGCTAAGGATTATTATGTTTAATTTATTCTAAAAGTTATGCTTAAATTTCTGTTAAAAATATGAGCTAACAATTTATGTTTAACTATATGCTAAAATTTTAAATGTTTAATTTATGTTTAAAATTTATGTTTAAATATATGCTAAAAATTTTGGTTTACATATATGCTAAAATTTCAATTCTCAAATTTATAAGCTTAAAATTTATGTTTAAGTATATGCTAAAAATTTTGGTTTACATATATGCTAAAATTTTAATTCTTAAATTTATAAGCTTAAAATTTATGTTTAAATATATGCTAAAAATTTAGGTTTAAATATATGCTAATAATTCAAATATTAAATTTATGTTAAAAATTTATGCTCAAATTTATACTAATAAATAATATTAAACATTATGGTTATTAAATGTGGCAAAACAATAAGGTAATAAAATCTTATTAAAAATTATGGTAGATTTTATACAAAATATTATGGAAACAAATCCTAGATTAAAAGTAACAGTTAATGAGAGTCGGGCAATTACTGCCGACATCTTACTACTCAGACTTAATAACTCATACCTATCAACAACAACCTGTGTAATATTTATACATTGTCATGTAGACATTTTATCAGCACTAATTATCTATCAATTATCTCACAAGAAACATATTGCCATATTACTATCACCATCATAGATGTAACATTTATGAATAAATACAGTTGTTCATATATTATGAAAAAAAAATGTTGAGAATTTTTTATTTTTTTATTTTTTTTCAATGTAGTGTAAACTTCGGGAAATAAATTAATTAGACTAAGTTTGCACTTATATAATTAGTATACAGATATTTAAATTTTAGCATATTACATTGAAATGTTTTATGGTATGCTACTTTTCAGTGGAAAATTCCACTCGCTGTACATCCCCTGCCTATATCATGTGGCAGCAGAGAAACAGGTTAAAAGAAAAGACTGTAATTATACTCATGAATGATATATAATTAACTATACATTACCAAATTATGCCCTTCATATTTACAGTATATAATGCTATAGAAATATTTATCACAATATTTAGGATTATATCAAAAAAGTAAATATACTGCAAAAGAAAAATGTTCAATTTGCATTACATAAATACTATACTTATATAAGTAATTAAGCAATAACAGTTGGATATGAAAATGCTATAGTTTAGCTACATAATACTATACATTACTTAGATGTGATTGTTTGAATTGCAATAAAAAACAAAATCGTTTATTTGTAATAATAAAGGCTATAGTGTTTTAAAAATTTTCAAAACTATCCTAAGTTATAGAAGCAATAATTAATGTTCTTAATTTAGTTATAAAATGATCAATTTTATTTAATAATAAATACTTATGAAGAATATCTATTATTTATGATATTTTCCTTGTATATCTTTAAGTATATCAATTAATTTAGTAACAAAATTTACCACTTCAGGAAGAAAATGCATATTCTCCTCTATCTAAATAACTAATTACCATATCAATACCATTAAAATTAGAACACATTTTCACAATATTTCAGTCAACCAATGAACCCTATTCAATACACACTAGTTTTTTTTTATAGCATAGCAAAAAGTTTTTGTTTACACCAGAGCGTTCGTGTACTGTAATCACGTACAGAGCACTTTGCACTGCATCTAAAACAGTACTGCCGCTACGAAATGCATGCACTGGCTTATATGCACTGCAGTGTGGTGCATCAGTGCATTGCCTGTCTCATGTACTCAGTCGGTAATTTTGCGGTACTTTAAACTATAATGGCAGGTGATAGCTAGGGTTGTGACAATGTGCTTTTAAAATTATATATCATATCATAGACGAAATGAAATGGTATTGAATGCTATATACCGCTGGTTTAGGACGATTTAATTCCGTTTAATTCTCTACATCTATAATATTTTCCGGATCTATGATTTTAAAAGTATATTGTCACAACCCTATAGTGATATCATGATAACGATTCAACAGAAAACAGTTTTTATGATGTAAACAGGTTCAGTTTGTTTGAATATTGAATTAACTAGTAACTAATGTTTGTCTTGTACAACACTGATTCCAGTTGTTTATTTTTGTTCATGATAGTACCAAGCTATTCATGTACTTCTTTACACTACAATTCATTCTGATTCTCCTCGACATTTAGGTTCTTAGTAATGACATTATCAAATAATTGTGACTTAAATGTTAAAGTTAACTGTATGTACTTTATATGTATGATAATTTATGGTTCCTTCGAAGTAACCAAAGACTTTAATATTTTCCTCTATCTTCAATATTTAATGGAGGCTATAGATTATAGATCAAAAGTCTGTGTATCTTTTATTGGTTCTAGGAAATTTCGGTCTTCGAAAATTCGGTCTCAGTTTATAATGGTGTTATTTAAGAACAATAATAGAAAAAGTTGAAATTATGAGTACTAAAATGTGTAGTGTATTTATTAAAAGCGGATAACATAATTAACCGTTATAAAATGATACGTAACATTAGTAATTTTGACATGTTTTGACATTTATTTAACATGAGATTCGAGCGGAAAATTCGGTTTCGAAAATTGTAGTACAACAAACTAGCGGATACAGCAAACTACATAACGGTCATTTATGTTGAGAGGTCATTTATAATACTGAGACCGAAATTTCAAGACCGAATATTCCGAGACCGAAATTTCCGGCCACCCTTATATTATATCATTCAATTACATTATCTATTACACAAATTATGATATTAAACTATGATTTGGTAAATTCGTAATTTGAATAGAAGGTTATGTGAATATTTCATTTTGTTATAATCTCTTTTCATTTCCAGTTTCATTTTCTCATTTCTTTCCTTCACAGATTTATTTGTAAGCAACCATGACACATTAGGCCAACGTGGGCACTAGATGGTTAGATGGGCAAGAGATGGCAGACTGAAAAGTAACCTAGAAATTACATGGGCTTCTATTGTTTTCCATTCTCATGGAATGTTACTGTGGGAGAAGGTTGGTTCAATGTGGCGAATCCATCCATTGAATTGTCATATTGGTTCAACCTCATTAATATACATATAGCGTATGAACATTATATGGCTGAAACTTGATTTCAACATAACAGCCCATGCTGTCACCATGTTGGCCCATTTTGCAACAAACCGCACAGTGCCAATACGATTTGTAAACCTAGTGCCCACATGGGCCCCAATAACTTGTGTTGCTTTGGTAGTGCTGATGATACAGGGACCCAGTAAACAATGAGGCAACGAAGTAACGTCATCTCGATACCAGGCTTTGCTCGAAATGGTGTCGAAAATAGAGCTAGAATCCGCTATCTGACATCGTTTTGGCATCGATTCGAAGATGCCGTGCACCACTTTACAGCATCGAAAATACGTATATTTCGAGATGAAGAGTCACAAATTATACGTCGAATAGACGTTAACAAAACTGTATCGATTAGACATATAAAAGTAGACATCGAATAGAAGCAAACCTTTGTTACTACCTAGTTTTCACTCAAAGACCGTTGTTTTCTCCTATATTTTGATGATAGAAAACAATCAGTGTCTATGAGCTATGAAGTGGCTCTGAGTTATGAAGGAATCAAAATTTCATAACTCAGGAGTTTCACTGTATTTTTATACGACTATGACAGACGACAGAAAATATCCCACTCATAACAGCTTTTCTATAACTTTTTACACGCATCGAATACACCTCGTTTTTATATCTAGATTTAAGCATCGTTTATCTATCTATCGATTTCGTTACTAATTTTCGATGTACATATTAAATTATATATCGATTTGACATCTAAAATAGAGGGAGATCTATGATGTCGATTTCAGGGTTTCTTCATGTATCAATTCGATTAAAATTAATTAATAAATTTAGATACCCGCTGTCCTAGCTTTGAATTCGACATAAGAAGATATCAAATCGATTGACCGTTGTTTATAGGGGATAGTTATCTTCTTTTTATCATAAACACTAAGGGATGTTTCACACTTTCGATTTCTATCACTGCGGAAAAAAGCGTGTCTTAATATACGTTCACACTTCGTTTTTTTAATGCTGTGGGAAAAATTCCGCCAGTATTTATTTCTTATAGACTCAATATACAGTACAGTCTAGATTCTAGAACATCTCTCAGATATCTATAATATATGAAATAAATTTACAACATTTATATATATCTATTTTATACTATCAACATTTAAAAATTCTTATACTGACTATTATAGTATTAATTAAGAGTAATTAACGGTAAATCATTTTAAAAATTGAAACGGTAACTTCAGACACTATAATTAGTTATACAGTAGTTCCCCTGCGCTACAAAAGTTTTCTATGAGGTGCTATTTTCTTTAATATATAAGGTATAACAACTCTTTTCTATGTTTAAATTCACTGAACGCAACCGCATCGTACACATAAAATGTATGCATATCCCGGCGGAGAAAAGACGCTAATGTGAACGGTACTATAGACATTCATATCCAGCTAAAGTTCTTACGATAAAATCCTGCAAGCATTTTAGCAGGAGCCGGAGGTATGTTGCGGAGAAAATATTGCTGCACGGAAAATATCGCAAGTGTGAAAGGTTCCAAAACTTCCATTCGAAACAGTAACTAAACTCATGTACGACGCGCTTTATTTTTCGTGCCGATAAAAATCGCAAGTGTGAAGCGGGCCGATTATATATGAGGGCACACATGCGTCTTTTTGTCGCATGGTAAAGACTGCACAAATATGGACGCAAAGTAATGCGACATTTGCCGCACGTTAACGGTCGCATAACCAGTAAATTCTTCCTAATCTACGGACGGTCTGTCGACGCATATTTAATTAGTAGAGAGGTACCGATACATATTGGTAACCGATACCCGTACCAATTAAAATTACTTTCAAAATCATTGTAAACAACATCAATTACTTTTTAAAGTATAATATTCTATCCCAAGACACCGAAAATGATAGTTTTTAGGTTGGTTTACAAAGTTAAATTTATTGATAATTTATAAAGTTTCCCTGATAACAGTGCACTTTCGGGCAAATGTCGGTAAACATTGGCAAAGTAAAGACACGATCGGGTATTGGCACGCCAATGCTATTAGTTACACACTGGGCCAATGCAATGAAAACGACATTGGGCCAACGGTTGCCAAACAGCACTGGCCCAATGAAGGAAAACATTGGTTAACCAATCCAGTGATTTTTTAATGTACCAGTATATTTATTATACTGACCTGCCGATTCTATCTGGCAGTTATCGCCAGACAATCAGAGAACATAGGTGCAAACGATCTCTCCTAACTTTATTCACACCAAATAGACAATTTAATATCCTCAATTAAGTATATCTTTGAAATTGTACCATTTCTGGCAATTTAGTATAAATAGGCCTGTTATCCCTACAATTATTAATTCTACACTTTATTTATTTCATTCATAAAAATGAGCTTGGACGCTAGTTAATTCACATATTTAGTATGAAAAGTTATTTTTCCGTATGAAATAATTATTCACATTGAAAATTATACTTTCTATTTAATTTTAAATATAAATATTAATATTTGGTTAAAATAGCGTACGTAAAATTATAGTTTCAAGTTTGAATTAGCAACTATTCTATATGTTTTTCCTGACTTCGATCTGTAACATGTATTTGTAAGTCAGCTAATACATTGCTAGAAATAACTGTTGTCTTCACGTGTTCTGTATAGCGTAATCTAATTAATGCACCTGCTATATGAAAATAGTACTTGCATTAGACATGCATGTCATCGTCGCCGTTAAGTATTGCCGGTACGAATAAGTCAAGTCGTTTATACGTGGTTTTACTGTTCTGGGCCAGTGGACATCCGTGAGGTGGACCAACGTCGGGCCTGTGCAGGCCCAATACATCATGACCGGCAATGGCCCAGAGTTTCGTTCTGAATTGGGCCAGCGTTGGCCCAACATTGTAATGTTTACTGGGTTACGTATACCTAGGTCTCTATGATCTTCATGGTGGCATAGGATTAGTTAACTAGGTATTTATATTGAAGATTGTTGCCTAGATTATTAGTCAGATCATAAATAACGATTTGTTGCGTTAAAAACCGCTCGTGTGCGGTTTTTCTAAAGGCTTATTCAGGCGATCTGACAAATCACTTGAGTTTGGAAGGAATATTGCCCGGAAGAACACTGGTAATCTCATTTCTGTCCGTGTTCGCGTCAAAATGAGAGCAATATAAATAGGTATTGGAAATGATCGTGTTCGTAATTATGCATTATAATTTATATGAATTTTTTTAATGTTGTTTTGGATAGTTAATACCTAATAATTTAGCGATACTAAAAACAATCATGGATTAAGGAAATGTTTATCCAAGTCCCTACAGCCTTACCTACAGCCTCTAGCCTATATATTTATACTATACATGTATATCGTAAATTTTTATTCAAATAACAGTCGTGGACACTTTGATTTCTATGTTTCCGAACAAAAATATTCAAATATGTTGTAAACACGGATAATTTCGATTCTTGTGTCCGCCCGCCATTTCTCGGACAAATTTGTTCACAGACAGAATTGCAGAGAAAAATTGGCTTTTGTCGGAGCGTCTAGACGCATTAAACAAAATATGTGTGAAGGAAAGGATGCTAGGGAAAATGTCACTGGAAGATTGCTCCCGGGAAAACTGCCACCCGGAAAATTGCCACTGAGGAAAACTGCCACTGCACATGTATGTAAATTCATACTGAATTATTTTTCGAAAACAACCAACATCATGGGTACTATAATTTAATATGAAAGAATTATTTACAATGACTACATCATATTTTGACAGGTTATACGATCTTAGTGGATTCCTCCGTCTCTTGTTGAGAGTGTGCTGATACGCAATTAATGTTATCTTTATATTTTCAGTTTTTTCATTCAAGAGTTTAAATCATTGTTAGGTTCTCTACTCAACTAGTTTGCAGTCCACTTATTTTCACTCATTCACAAGTAAACTAAAATGTACGTAGTATCTGTATATGGTCTAGTCTTCTATTCAGAATGACTCACAAAAAAAGGAAAACTAATTCAATGAAGAATTTTTGCATTATTTATGTTCAGAAAAATGTTTTTGATCACTCTAGCAAATGACATAAAATTGGTAATATTTTTTCACTTTGCGTTGTGTTGAAAGACAGTGGTAAAAAGGTAAGTTGCACTAAACTATTTTCCAGGTAAAAATTATACAATAGCTTAATACTCTTCTCTTCTATTTCGTCATAACAATATTAAGATAAATGATTAATAAAAAGTGAAAAATAACCTTCACAAAATAATAACAGTAATTTTAAACTTTTGTATAAATTTTGTCTGGAAAACTAATTTGTGCAACTTATCTTTTCACCACTGTTTATCAACACAACGCAGAAAGAAGAAAAATATTACCAACTTAACGTCATTTACAAGATTATTAAATATAGGCAGTTGAATTCGGGTGTCTTTTTTGAGGTTCATAATATAGTGTGACGTTAATTAATATTCCTGTTGCGATTGTGTCGCAATGATAAATGATATAAAAGTGAATAGAACAAAACATGTTGCATGCGATAAATAAATACGTTATAGAAAATGGAAGTCACGGAGTTTCAGCAACTGAGTTCAATTAGTTTCTAAATTAGGTATAAATATTTCAAACAGAAATGGTCCTCTGAGGCCCATTAGTTTGGTCGTTAAGGATTGAATAGTTTTTTTTTAATTTCTCTATGAGAGTAATTTAACTTGTCAAACAACGATGAACGCAGTGTGAATGTTTATTTCCATAAAATTCAAATAATTTTGTATTCAGTTTGGTATTTTGTTTGCATAGACTATTATTTTTTTTAGTTTGAATGTTTTTCTTTAGTTTGAATGTTTTTTTAGTTTGAATGTTTTTAGTTTGAATTTTTTTTTAGTTTGAATGTTTTTTTTAGTTTGAATGTTTTATTTTTATTTTTATACAGAGGCAATTTTCCCAGTGGCAATTTTCCCATAGTGGCAGTTTTCCCAGTGGCAATCTTCCCAGTGTCAGTTTTCCGTGCACGGAAAGAAAGATATGAGAAAATGAAGATACATGTGGTATTATTGAAAAGAGAGACGAATAAAAAGACTGAGATAATATATTTTCAGTTTTTATATGAAGCAATCCAATTAATGATTGGAAGAAAAGTTATTGCAAAAGTAAATAAATTAATGTTAAGATTAAAAACGACAACTAATTTTTGAAATACAAGCGGTTGCGTTATTTTAAAATTGTCAATTGTAGTTCAATATTTAAAAACTAAATTAACGGACATTTTAAGATACTCAGCGTTCCTAATGCATTAACCGATCTATCCTATTTGTTTATTTCAGCATTAGCACGATTAACACATATTGATCGTTCTGTATTTACTATAATCCATTGATAAAATTAGTGTTTGTTCTTATCAAATATTCTTTGTATACATTTTCTCATTAGATTGATTGGAAATGTCTGCTCACTTATATTCAGAAATTGGTTCGTTGAAGTATAGATCTGAATCTTGGAATTGATGATGCAGATAATGAAAAAATGCAATTTGCCAATATATGGATTTTGATCGTATTCATCAGTTTTTGTGATGATTATTTTGTCAGAAAAACGTGGTAATGCTAATGTTCGGTCAAATGAACATGTAGGAATTCTTCAGAATCTTACCTCAAAGATGCATTTGACAATTCTTGATAAGTGTAAGCAGGAGCATCTGTCAAATTCAGATCAGGAAACAAATCGTTTCTGTTTCTCTTTGTATAAACCTATCCTTTTTCTCCTCCAAATCTTTGGAATGACTTGTCTCACTTGGAAAAATGGAAAGTTGGTGACTAACCCACTGATGGTATGCTATACAATCTTTATGAGGTTATTTGTAACGTGCGGCCAATATGTATTTATTGCATACATCCATGAGGATTTCGATAGCTTTGGTGAAAGAATATCTACTGCTGGCTTCACTGCTGCTTTCTACATTTTACCAAATATTGGTTTCTTCACAGCTTTAAATGGCAGCCTACTACGACAAATGTAAATGATTCTATCCAAGTTTGATAGTAGTAAGGAACCATTTCCTTCAAGGAAAGTTTCTAACCCCGTCGTAATTAGCTACGTGTTGCTTTTGGTCATCATGGTTGGAGGAATATACAACTATCTGAAGATCAACCTAATACAGGATTCTACTTTTGTGATCATTCAACTCTTCGGAATAATCAACTACTCCCTCTCTTTCGTTGGTACTGCTGTCATCATTATATTCTTAAGGACCGTTTTTAAGGATTTAGAATATCTCATTCATCGAGATAACACTTTCCTACTAAAGTCCCTTGAAAAATCTTCAGATATCGATCATCAAATCCAGATCTTTGGAGAGAGTTTTGAGAAGGGAAGTATATTTCTTCATAGTCTGCATGAACTTTTTGAAATATTTCAAAATATAAATATTTCAATACAATTACAGATTGTTGAAATCAAGGATATCTCATTGCGATTTTTTGGGAGCTCTCTAACAGTATTCTTTATTTGCTCTGGAATCCTTATGACGGTCACTGTTTGTATTATATTAGAACACCAAGAAGGTAAAGCGTACTATACTGTGGTCCTGTTTCAGCTTCTCTTCATGATCACAATAGGCAACACTGGTGGAAGTTTCACAAAAAAGGTTTTGAACTATGTTTGAATTGGAATATCAGTTGAACAACTCCTTATATATAATCCATTACTAACATTCTTAGGTAGTTTAATCGTCGATCGAATTAAGGAAGAGGTCTCATAAACTACCATCTTCTGGACTCAAACTGCAGGTGAAGCGTAACTACTTGTTCTATACGAATACTTTTATAGAATTTAGTATCGCTACAATTACATCAAATTTGAATTTTTTTGTGTTCATCAACGTTCACAGAGTAAAGAAACTAGAATACGTGCACTCGGTAGAGCGCATACCTTCGCTGCCATCCGTTTGCTACCAAAATCTAATAAACTGGAGACTGGACCCCACCCCACCCCACCAAATTTCATGCAATATGGTTCAATACTTTTTGAGTTATTGAGTTATAAATGACCTTGACCTTGACATTTGACCGGATCTCTCCTAAAATTCTACCAGATGGTTCCTGGACATTGTCCAGTCGTTCTTTCAAATTTCAGACAATTTGGTTGAATACTTTTTGAGTTATTGAGTTATTAATGGCCTTGACCTTGATCTTTGACCTATGACCCGATCGCTCCCAAAATCAAACAAAATGATTCCTGTATATTGACCAATCGTCCCACCAAGTTTCATGCAATAAGGTGCAATATTTTTTAAGTTATAAATGACCATGACCTTGACCTTTGACCGGGTTGCTCCCAAAATTCTACCAGCAGGTCACTGGACACTGACCAATCAATACTTTTTCAGTTAATCGAATAACAAGATGATATTTAAATAAATAAATAAATAAATAAATAAATAAATGCCGTCAATAATATTACCTTCCCGCATTCTGCGAAGTTAATAACGTATAGATTATATCGAACTAAATTGCACCTCACCTACTTTAGGCAACTTTTTTCATGAATGTCAAAGATACTTCCCATGACTAAGCATCTTACAATATTACTGCAGTCAATTTATATCAACAAAATGACAAAACTAAATAGTTGTTAATTAATTCTCGCTCATTCAATTAAAATATTGCATCCCATTTATTTACATTGGCAGTTATTTATGTGTTCTCAAGATTTTGGAAGGGAATTATTGAATAGCGATGCTTAATTATCATCTGATGCTTACAGATTGAGGTAGTATAATTTTTCTTTTGGCAGTTTTTCTTCTTCCCTTCTTAAATCCCATAATATTAACATTTCCTGTCTCCGGAAAACTGCCAGGCGGAAAACTGACAGTCACTTACTGTATTAAATGACTTTAGTCAGCAATAACATTTTAATTTATAAAAAAAAACGTTCGCTCCTAGTTAAAAGAAGTTAAAGGTGATATTCAATATTAATTAGTATACAAAACAAAAATATTGTTATATATAGACAAATTGATTAGAAAAATATATAAAATATATTATTATATAAATTTTACAGTAAAATTCAAACACAAGATATAAATTGAAAAATATAACCTTTCTTAGAAAATACTAAGAGATGAAACAACGAAATTATTGTATTAGGGACAGAGTGAATTTTATTTGTTTACACTACGCATCTATACATTATCATTTTATACCGGGTTTAGTGTTCAATTATTTCTTTTTTGTTTATAATTTGATAATTGAACAAGCCTTCAAGCTTAAAATTCACTTGAACTATTTATAAAATAAATTTGATCGATGTTTGTGAAATATTTAGAATTTTCAAAGATTTAAAATCGTACCTTATTCTCTGACAATTTCACTCGATCGAATTGGATTGCATATTAATTGATAATACTTTTACATATAAATGAAAATTGTAAAAATGAAAGTGTTTATGAGATGGAGAACAAAATTGTAAAAATGTAATGAATATTGAACATACATACTGTATAACTGATATAACAGTCACTTAATTTATAATATACAAGATATAAATCATAAGTCTTACAAATATATAAAATCCTGTACCTATAGATATATGTACATGACTTAACAAATAAGTTAAAAATGGTAATTATAATTTTTTTGCGAATACTGAAGTTTGGCTTACTGTTTGTTTGATAAAGTTGCTTTGTTGAAATACAATTTTCCATTGAATAGTAAGTAATATAATATCTATATTACTTTAGTTATATCTATAAAAAAAGAATGTTCCTTTAATGCCTTAACGAAGGGCTAACGCCGTATTTTATGAATTGAAATGTTCTTAGAATGTGTTTAGAACCAAATAATATTTCAGAAAAGCAAAAAAATATATAAATTGATATAAATTGCCAATAAGAGACTGCACTTTTCCGCCGGGCACTTTTCCGCTTTGGTAGCTTTCCGCCTCGCAGTTTTCCGTGTGCCAGTGCGTCACACAACATTTTTGGTTTCAAATAGTTTCCCTAAAATATTACATCTTCACTAATAAAGTGTTTTCAAAATTGTGACTACTATAATGCTACATAAGTTATAAGTTTCATGAAATATTTCACTGTCATTTCTTTCTTGTCAAATTATTCTTTAAGTGATGTTCATTCCACAGTTTTCTCGTTTGACTACTTCCCTACTTAGTGAAAAAGACGTGAATATATGTGGATGGTATGATTTGGGAAATCAAACTGTCGTTTCGGTAAGTTTGCTTTGATATTTTGTTATTAAAATATTTGAAATTGAACTTCACTGAAATAGTCTTAAAATCATTAATAATAAATCTTGATTGTTTTACAGGTTATATCTTATTCATTGCCGTTCTTGGTATTATATTTTCAGATGAAAGATAATTCGCCAACTCTTTCAAAAAAAAAAAAAAAATTGATTTAACTTAGGATTAACGGAAGGTAGCTGAAGCTTGGTAATTTACTTTATTTAGATATTCAATTCACAATTACGGATATGTTTACAATGTTTTATTAATCCTCGGTCAGATTGAAAATGAATAGAAGTGGATTTCTAGTTTAATTTTCTAAATTCATTTAGTGAATGTCATATGAATTACTATAAGTACTAGTAAAGTAGTCTAGAAAATCTGCGATATTAAATAGCATACACTGTATAAAACCCCAAAATAAACACTTTTCAGGAATACCAAAATTTCCAAACATTTTTCGTTATCGAGATATTGAATTTGGGTATTTTTTTTAACATACATAGAGAATTCACATTAAATGATCATTGTTTCTAGAAAACCTAAATTATCAAACGTGTTCAGTTTCAAGATATAGAGTTTTAAAATTTGAAATGACCTTGAACCTAGATATTAACAAGTGCTTATGTTCCTAAAAGATATACTTTTGAATATCTAGGTTGGATTCCATTTAAAATTTTAGAAGTCAGTATCTTGAGAGCTATCAGTTTTGATAATTTAGGTTTTCGTGAAGAAAACCATGTTTGTTTTATTTGAAGTTCCATATGTATGTCAAAAGAATTACCCTAAAATCAGAAAATCTCTATATCGATGACAAAGCATTTTTGTACATTTTGTTATTCGTGAAAAGTTTTCCTTTTTGGGTTTTCATGCAAACTGTCAAACTTTGTTGGATCTGAAATGATACACTCTGTATATAAAGACAGGTCCACACGCTACGTTTTGCGGAACCTTATGTCTTTAAAGCTCGAAAGGTTGCTGATAAAACGTTGTGTGTAGACGATAAATAATTGCGTAATTTTGTCTCCAGTGCAAGACTGTACAATTGCAGCGATAATTATTTGAGAGTGTGCTGATACGCAATTGATGTTATCTTTATATATTCAGATATCCGTGAACTGTGCGGACAAGTCGGAAGGTGTACTTCACAGTACGTAGCACCGTGTTCCTTTTCATTTTGTTCCTCAATTTTAGGCCTTCACGTGGTGAAATTGCTGTTCTCTTTAACGTATTTTCTCTGAAGATGTGGTGTGCCACTAATTCCAATAAATAAATATGTGTCTATGTTTATTTGCAAGTAATATTTTCCTAAATGAAAGTTTTTTTTTCCTAAATGAGAGTTTGTGCATTAAACATGATACTACATGTGAGAAGTTTCAAAATTTTATCTATATTAATAAAAAAAGTTAAAAAACTGTGACAGTCCCTTTGATGGTTGAGTTTGTAGTGAATGGTTATAACTATGAATAACTTATAACTTATTGAGCTGTATTTCTAATATTATCTATAAATGCTTTCCAGTCAGATCTTCAATCAGAACCTCAATTCTGGTGTGTCATCTGTTGAATAATTGTCTTGTAAAATCGCAGATATCAATTGAATTCACTGTGCTAAATAGCAATGTTCAATGCAATTTGCAGACATTTTATGAACTAATAAAGATAAAAATGACTATCTTCAATTCTTCCTATACAAATAATGGATTCTCATTCGAATACAATGATATACACATACAGTTCATGCAAAATTTTCAATGTTTTTGATGGAATTACAGGTCAATTTGAGAATACATAAAAATTATATGCGTGAAGAGAGATTAGTGTTTGACGATCATTTTTCTTTCACAGGTGAATTAGAATTGTCTTTTTAGACAGCCAAGTACAGAGTGGACCTCACCTTTTATACTATGTATAAAAATAAATTTTGATATAAGGAAAATCATATTTATAAAATGTGCTATATAAGTCTAATTCATACATTTAGTGTGTATTTATTTCTTTATCTTGAAGATTGATCAGAGGGTGACATTAACATTAATTGATCGATCTGTATTTGCTGCTATAATCATAGCTAGAATGGGAGTTTGTTCATATCAAATATTCAATGTCATTTTTATCACTTATTGTTGCCTTGTCACCATCTATGCAGATCATATTGGTGTTACAGTTATTGTTGAATGGTCTTGAATCCATATTAACGTTCTACAAAGGAAGTATATCATTTTCATATGAAATTGAAAAAAATGCTTTAGTATCAAGATTTGAAACTTCATTATATTTTGTGATGGGCAAAATGTCAGAAAGACGTGGTACAGCCCATATCCGTTCAAATGAACATGCAGGAATTCTTCGAAATCTTACCTCAAAGATGCACTCGATTATTCTTGATAAGTTTAAGCAAGAGGACCTACCAAATTCGGTTGGGAAAACAAATTGTTTAGGTTTCTCTTTGTATAAACCTATCATTTTCCTTCTCCAAATCTTTGGAATGACTTGTCTCACTTGGAAACATGGAAGGCTAGTGACTAGTCCACTGATGGTATGTTATGCACTCTTTGTGAGGATATTTGTAACAAGCGGTCTACATGTGTTTTACTTAACACTGGAAGATGATCATGAAACCTTCGGAGCAAAAATATCTGCTACTGGATACGCTGTTTCCTTCTGGTTTTTACCAAATATTGGTTTCTTCACAGCCGTAAATAGTGGTCTCCTACGGAGTGTGTTCAAGATTCACTCCAAATATGGCGAATATGAGCCTTTTCCATCTCGGAAATCATTTAACCCTGTCGTAATTAGCTACACTTTATTTCTGATCCTTATGGTTATAGGTGTATATAACTACTTAACGATGAACCTAATGAAGAATTCAACTATTGTAATTATCCAAGTTTTCGGAATAATCGATTACTCCCTCTCTTTCCTTGGTACTGCTGTCATTATTGTACTCTTCAGGACCATTTTTAAGGATTTAGAATATCTCATTCATCGAGATCACACTTTCCTACAAAAGTGTCTTGATAAATCGCCATACATAGATCAGGAAATTAAACTGTTTGGAGAAAGTTTTGAGAAGGTAAGTAGATTCTAATGTAGCCAGAATAATAACTAAAAATATTCTAGGTCTTAACAATTTACTAATTGCAGGTTGTTGAAATGAAGGACCTCACATTGCGATATATCGGTAGCTCTTTGACGACATGCTTCATTTGCTCTGGTATTATGCTCACTGTCACTGTCTGTAATATTCTAGACGGCTTGGATAATAGCTATCATCTATATTTCTTGGTTGTGTTTCTACTTCTTTTCCTGACTACAATAGGCAACACTGCTCAACGTTTTACAGAAAAGGTCTTAACAGTCTCTTTTTTATAATGATTTATGATAATATTTCAATATAATAAATTGATATATAAATTGGAGAACTTTATAATTCAATAATTTCATCTTTAGGTAGTTCAGTCATCAATCGAATTAAGGAAGATGTCCCATAAATTATCATCTTCTAACCTCAAATTCAAGGTAAATCTGGAATAGTTTGTCTATACGGATAGTTTTCATTAATTTTAATATTTTTCCAATATTTTTCCAATTTAGATATTTGTCGCGTCGTTTGTGCTTCTAATTTTTTTGAAGTATTGCTGAATTTATTAATATTTTTTTTCAATTACTACATATCTAACTAAAACCAATTACATATTATAAACCAATAAAACGCATTTTTGTATAAATAATTTCACTCATTTTCAGCTTTTCCAGTTGACCACTTACCAACTCAGTGAGAAAGTAGTAAATATTTGTGGATGGTATGATTTGGGTGATCAAACAGTGGTTTCGGTAAGTCTACTTTGAAATCTTATTCTAAAAATATCTGTTATTAAACAACATTTAAATGATATTAAATTCATTTATAATTCTAATAAATAATGATTTTTCTCACAGGTTATATCTTATTCGTTGCCGTTCTTGGTGATTCGCCAACCCTTTCAAAGAATATTAATAGAACTTAGGATTAGCGCAAGGTAGCTGAAGCATTGCAATTCACTTCATTTAAAAACGCAGTATAAAATTACGCGTCAATATTTTAGATGTTTTATTAATCCTCGGTGAAATTGATTATGAGTAGGAGTGGAAATTAAAAAAAAATAATTAGTTCGCTTTGTAATAATATTTCTGAAACCTTGATAATTCATAAAGCGCTGACAACGAGGGCATTCACAGACACTTTGTAATTCTAACTTCCAACAGCCTGGAGAACAGAGGAAAGGTATTAAAGAATTCTATTTTGTTTGATTTTATACTGAATGTGTAATAGTGTGTATCTGACGGAACTATGAATGACTTATAACTTATTGTATGTATTCTCTAATACTATCTATAAATTTTTTCCGATCAGATCGTAGTTAGAAGCACTGCCACCTTTTTAACATCAATTCTAGAGTATTTTGGGTTGAATCAAATACTTGACAAATGGCAGATATCTACTGAATCCACTGTGATATATAAAAATCTCTCTTCGAATACGTTCATTATAACTCCTCTAAAATGAACTGCATTTAGATCACTATACAGAGCTTACTCCATTATATAGAAATCATTAGGTGCATAGAAATATGATGGCCATTTATGGTAAACAACATAAAATATGTTATTGTTACAGGGTATGTACTTTACATCTCAGAACTCAACTAATCAGGATGGTTCATTATAAAAGCCTTCAGTATGGAGGAGTTGTACTGTACAACTGATATAAAGCTACTAATTCATGCAAAAGTCAAATATTTTTGATTGGAATTTTGGTCAATTTATGATAATTGATATTATATAAAACAGATAGAGTTAAAGAAAATACCGTTGACTCACGTGTTACGGCGCTCCCAGCTCATGTTTTTTTTATACGAATGGAATATGTAGCTTTTTCCGCATCTTGACACAACATTTTTCCCGCTTTACGGTGTGTGTGCGAATGACAGTGTGGGTCACTCACCTCACATCACGCTCATATAATACTTTAAGATACTGGCTTGCTATTGGTTGGCGTCACTAAGATGTCGATTTGAATAAGCTTTTTATTATCATTCATAGGTTTCCATTGCCCGACATACAACGATTTCGTCTTATGATTTCAACACGGGAACGGATTAGTATCGTGTGGCGGCGGTCCACTGTTAGTGATTCACATTAATTTTTCTACCGCAAATGCATTATAATATTCTTTTTAGAGAACTAAACACTGAATGAACAGTACACTTAACAATAGATAAATGAATTTTTGATATATCAAAAATCCTGTTTATAAAATATGCTTATAAGCCTAATTTTATTCATCAAGGGTCTAGGAATTTTGCTCGGCGGATTTTTACCTAGCGGAATTTTCGCTGGGCATTATTAATTCCTAGGTATAAAATCGTAATTTATGAAATATAAGTTGAAAATGTGAGATGCAATTCAAACCTGTAAATTTAGAACACACGGGGGAAATTCTGTGGGTCACAAATCCACGTACCTAAATTCTACTCTAGCAAAATTCGGCTGGACAAAAATCCTCCGGGCAAAATTCTTGTCACCAATCATCTAATGTATCTATTTTTTCATCTTGAGAAGAATAAATATGATTAATTATCATCTGTATTTGTTTTCAGTTTTTCTTTGTACAAACCTATCCTCTTCCTCCTCCAAATCTTAGGAATGACTTGTCTCACTTGGAAAAAAGGAAAGTTGGTGACTACCCCACTGATGGTATGCTATGTAATCTTTGTGAGGATATTTGTAACATGTGGCCAATATGTATTTATTACCGTGCACGGACATTTCATACACGGACAATTCGTCCACGGACATTTCGTCCGCTGACATTTCGTCCGCTGACATTTCGTCCGCTGACATTTCGTCCAATGGACATTTCGTCCAACGGACATTTCGTCCAACGGACATTTCGTCCAACGGACATTTCGTCCAACGGACATTTCGTCCAACGGACATTTCGTCTAACGGACATTTCTTCCACGAACAATTCGTCCACGTATTGCTTTATTTCGTATTATATTTAAAATGGGAAGATGTTTTATATTATATGTTATTTATATATATATATTTGCGATAAAAATGTAGAAAACACCCTTTTTTTGTTGATAATTAGAAATATATATATGGTATTTGCCTTAAATCTTATTGCAATCTTCTTCTCCTGCTCCTGCTGGCCGACAACAGTAAAATAATAACACTGAATACTCTTTCCATTGATATACGGCCAGGTTTCGCTTTTTTTACACTCCGATCTTATAAAATCTGTAAGAGATAGCGAGCCCTGTCAAAGACTGATACTATCTATTCTTAGTAGTTAGGGTTGGAAGGGGTATCACAGCGCATACCCTTTTTATTGGGTATTACTCCGCACCTCTTATATTTTTAAAACCACATATTTTAGCCTAAATCTGATTGCACCATAATTTCAAGAATCTTTTTTCTCCCATAAACATAATGACGCACCATTATCCTATTAGTCTTTCTGGAGCTAAGTCACGATGTATTTGGAGCTCTCAAAACGATCTGAAAAAAGTTTGCACTGGTGATTTTTAATTCCCCCAAACAAATCTATAACTCTAGAACCGAGATATAGAGTATTGTTTTAACTTGTTAACACAATCATTAACAGTTACATCATGTCAATTTTTCAACTTCTCAGTTCCAACGGTTTTCAAGCCACAACCGTGCGCATTGATACCCCAGATAATTTAGAGATAGCGCAATGTGCGCATCATTATTAACCATATTTGTATGCAAATAAATATAAAAATTATTTGGTTTTAGCTGTTAATAAAGGCATAAATATTGAATAAGGTGTTATTTTATTATAAAATTGATTAACAATAACTTAATTACGATCGTAGTGGATATGCTACGTGATGTGAGGAGTATTAATATAGGGAGAGGGGACATTTAGGTGGGGGCGAGAGGTTATTGAATTAAAATATTGATTAAAATCATACCTACGATCGTATTACATTACTTGATATAAGTAGTTAACTAGTTACGTAAAATTTAAGTGTTAAATTTGTTGCAGATTCATTAAATATTTGTTTAAAAAGTAAGGGCCAATTAGATTGGGGAGAGGGCATTTAGATAGGGAAACACAGACATTTAGATGAGTGAGAGGGGGATTTAGATGAGGGAGGGGGATTTAGATTGGAAGAGAGGAATGGGGGAAAGGGGATTTAGAATTGAGGAGAGGTGTATTTAGTTGGGGAATGAAGTGGGTTTATACGGTGAGAAGATGAATATTAAAATGGAGATTGGAGGAATTGTGGTGGGGAATGTAATGTTGTATGGATGTACACTCACTAAAAGTTGCGCACGAAAAATTGCCAATAATAATTTTATTTATTTAGGTATTATTTCGATACTGGTTCCGATCAGTTAGTTTGAGTAAATTCAGGGTTTCCGGGATTGTGCGCAGTGATACTCCGTCCGACCCTATATGGAGTGAAGCAAATAATCAAAATTAAAGTTATTGTAAAAGTAAATAAATTAAGGATAAGGCTAACAAGTGACTAAATAATTTTTGATTCACAAGCGGTTGCGTTATTTTAAAATTGTCAATTTTAGTTCAATATTTGAAAACTAAATTACTGGCGTGGACCGAACATAGAGTAATAGGGACCGACAGTTGGGCCCAGGACAATAATTGGGCCCCGACAATTGGGCCTAGGACAATTGGGCCCCACGACAATTGGGCCACGGAAAATTGGGCCCAAAGACAATTGGGCCACAAGACAATAATATTATTTTCCAATTTTTTCAAAGTTTACTGTATTAACTTAATTAAAGACCCTTGCTACTGTAATAATTAGATTTGTGACAATATGCGCTTTGTATAAAAATAAAGTCTTGAGTATATTTAAAATAAAGAATATTCCTTACATGAAAAAAATATTCTCGTTATGAAAATTAATTATTTTCAATAGAACATATTCTTTTCATGAATAAATACTATTATTCTTTTAAACTGCAATAATTTTCTGTTTCGTGATATAGGTCATGCATGTAAGCGACAAATTTTCTAGTGACAGTATCCCAAGCAGCAAATCAACGTCGTCACGATGTTGGCTGAGCATCGTTTCTTGGTTGTCTGAACGTTGGTACAACATCAGTTTTCAACGTTGTCTGATTGTCGGTTTTTGGAAAAAAAATACGACGTCGAAAGACAACATTCGAACAACGTTGGTTGCCAACCTTATGTTTGTTTTCCGACATCTGTACAATGTTGATACAATGACAAAACAACGTCGTCACGATGTTGGCTGAGCATCGTTTCTTGGTTGTCTGAACGTTGGTACAACATCAGTTTTCAACGTTGTCTGATTGTCGGTTTTTGGAAAAAAAATACGACGTCGAAAGACAACATTCGAACAACGTTGGTTGCCAACCTTATGTTTGTTTTCCGACATCTGTACAATGTTGATACAATGACAAAACAACGTCGTCACGATGTTGGCTGAGCATCGTTTATTGGTTGTATGAACGTTGGTACAACATCAGTTTTTAACGTTGTCTGATTGTCGGTTTTTGGAAAAAAATACGACGTCGAAAGACAACATTCGAACTACGTTGGTTGCCAAACTTATGTTTGGGTTCCGACATCTGTACAATGTTGATACAATGACGAAACAACATCGTGCCAATGTTCGATTACGACTTTGTTTAGACATTAAAACACAAGGTTAAAACTACGTTGTTAATTCAACGTTGAAACAATGTTGTTTCGTCATTTCCAAACGACACTGTTACAATGTTGAAACAACATAGTGCCAACGTTCGACTGCGACGTAGGATAGACATAATTTGACAAGGTTAATACAACGTTGCTACCCAACGTTGAAACATTGTTGTTTCATCATTTTCAAACGAGGCCCACGAAGCAAAAATTATTAGGACAATATTGCCCCAATATTGTGTCAATATTGGGGAATATCATACACAATATTGCCTCAATATCAACTCTACAGAAAGGGAATATCAAAACAGTTATCCCCTTGTTAACAAGGGAATGAAAATATGAAAGTGAATGGATATTCCCTCGATATCAAGGGGAACAAGAGGGAATAAAAATATAAATATTCCCTGGATATCAAGGGAACAGAAAGGGAATATCAAATCAGTTATCCCCTCATTAACAAGGGAATAAAAATATGAAAGTGAATGGATATTCCCTCGATATCAAGGGGAACAAGAGGGAATTAAAATATAAATATTCCTGGAATCTTCCCTAGGGGAAGAGAAAGGGAATATCAAAACAGTTATCCCCTCATTAACGAGGGAATGGAAATATGAAAGTGAATGGATATTCCCTCGATTTCAAGGGGATGCATGTAATGCTTGTTGCAATACTTACACTTATCAAGTGAAATATATCAAGAGATGTGTGATTTCATGAAGAAACTGCTTGTAGTTCAGTTAAGAGATGTACACAAATAACAACAGACAAGGTACCATGGATCTCAATAGGTTACATCATGAGCACCAAGGCTGTTAATCATTGAATGTGCATCATCTTACATTTATCTCTCCTGCAGTAGGACTATCGATGTCATATCAAGGTGTCGATAAGATGTAGCTACATTCGCCATTCTATTTGCTGTTGAGTGGGGTGGAGCAGCCATGCTGATGGGTGTTGAGAATACAGACATCAAGGATCATAACTGAAATAAAAAGGATAATTAACATTTAGATCTTCATTAAGGATTAAAATAGAAATTAAGTAGTACAAGGAGCATTTCCACCAACACCTTACAAATGCAAAATAATTTAAACTGTTATCACTATTCAAATGAATAGAAGTATTTAATAAAAACAAAATGTATTTCATCTGTATAAGTAAATTGAATAATTACAAGAAACGTTAACAGACATTGCAAAACGCATTCAGTCGTTTAGATTAGACATAGCCCAGACTATAATTCATGGTAAATTCCACCAACTGTGACTTGTAAATGGAATTTTTTCCCTTTAAGAGTAATATTCTAGCTAAGTCAAGTGGAATTTTAGCTATGTTGATTGGTAAAGTAATTATTAATTATAAATCAAAGGAGGATACAGACATCATAAAGTCCTTGGATAAGTAATAAGAATAGCTAATTTAGGATTCCCCCAAATGGTTTTCAGTTTCCCACTTTGGAGGAAACCTACCTTGATAAACCCTGAACAGCATATAAACAAAATTTTGATTTCATACATTTATATACATAAAAATACAATTATATTAATGACTAATATTATATAATGATAGCTACTTGAATTAATAAATTAATCATAAGTTCACCAATAAGCAATAGCTAGGCATAAAAATCAGACAATTTCTTTGATAATCTAACTGATTGAAAGATATTTGTATGTGAAAAAAAAACAGACCGATAGTTAATTAAATAACTTCCAATGTTGCAAAAAAGAACAGACTAATCGTAAATTAAGTAGAGATGCACCAATACCATATTAGTAACCGATACCAGTACCAAGTAGCTACAGTCACTTTAGAATTCTGGTAACCGACACCAATACCAAGTCTGATACCAGTTACTTTTTAAAAGTATAATACAGTTAATTAATTAACTTCCAATGTTGCAAAAAAGAATGGACTGATAGTAAATAAGTAGATATGCACCGATATCATATTAGTAACCGATACCAGTGCCAATTACAGTTACTTTAAAATTCTGATAACCGATACCAATACCAAGTCCAATACTAGATACTTTTTAAAAGTATAATACAGTTAATTAATTAACTTACAATGTCACAAAAAGAACGTACTGATAGTAAATTAAGTAGATATTCATCTATTCCATATTAGTAACCGATACCATTACCAATTACAGTTACTTTAAAATTCTGGCAACCGATACCAATACCAAGTTGATACCAGATACTTTTTAAAAGTATAATACAGTTAATTAATTAACTTCCAATGATGCAAAAAAGAATGGACTGATAGTAAATTAAACAACTTCCAATGTTGCAAAAAAGAACAGACTAATCGTAAATTAAGTAGAGATGCACCAATACCATATTAGTAACCGATACCAGTACCAAGTAGCTACAGTCACTTTAGAATTCTGGTAACCGACACCAATACCAAGTCTGATACCAGTTACTTTTTAAAAGTATAATACAGTTAATTAATTAACTTCCAATGTTGCAAAAAAGAATGGACTGATAGTAAATTAAGTAGATATTCATCTATTCCATATTAGTAACCGATACCATTACCAATTACAGTTACTTTAAAATTCTGGCAACCGATACCAATACCAAGTTGATACCAGATACTTTTTAAAAGTATAATACAGTTAATTAATTAACTTCCAATGATGCAAAAAAGAATGGACTGATAGTAAATTAAACAACTTCCAATGTTGCAAAAAAGAACAGACTAATCGTAAATTAAGTAGAGATGCACCAATACCATATTAGTAACCGATACCAGTACCAAGTAGCTACAGTCACTTTAGAATTCTGGTAACCGACACCAATACCAAGTCTGATACCAGTTACTTTTTAAAAGTATAATACAGTTAATTAATTAACTTCCAATGTTGCAAAAAAGAATGGACTGATAGTAAATAAGTAGATATGCACCGATATCATATTAGTAACCGATACCATTACCAATTACAGTTACTTTAAAATTCTGGCAACCGATACCAATACCAAGTTGATACCAGATACTTTTTAAAAGTATAATACAGTTAATTAATTAACTTCCAATGATGCAAAAAAGAATGGACTAATAGTAAATTAAATAACTTACAATGTTGCAAAAAGAACAGACTGATAGTAAATTAAGTAACTTCCAATGTTGCAAAAAGAATGGACTGATAGTAAATTAAATAACTTACAATGTTGCAAAAAGAACAGACTGAGAGTAAATTAAGTAACTTCCAATGTTGCAAAAAGAATGGATTGATATTATCTAAATTGAGTAATTTACAAAGTCAAATTACAATGTTGCAAAAAAAGAACAAACTTGGTTACTTGTTAAAAGATAATTGACTGCAATAAAAGAATGGACTGAAAGTAAATATATAAAGGAAAACACCAAATTAATCTGTAAATATATGAATGATCAAAATAGAATATTTCTGAAGTTTAGTTCAATCTTCCCAAATATCAGTTGAAATGATCATCAAATCATTCAAATGCACACTGGCTTCAGTATTCAAAAATCCAGTCTGTATTTGGTGCACAGAACTCCTCTGACTTTTTCAAAAATCTGAGAAATAGCTGCCAACATTTTTCATCAATTGGTGACTGGTCTAGTCCTCCAACATTTTTCCAGTTTCCCCTTCAAAAATTAATGATAATATACTTTAATATAGGAATTAATAGTTAAATATCCTTCGATATTGCAGGAATTTTTTTATTAGAGAAATTGAATATCTGTCGTCATATCATTGGAATTTATCATCAAATACAATTTGGTGTATTTGGTGCACAAAATCCCACTGACTTTTTTAAAAAGGTTAAAAAATTCACTAAGAATTAGCAATAATTTTAATTTGGCTGATCTAACCTAAATCCAGTCTATATTTTATGGTAAATTTCATCGATATGTCAGTAGAATTCCAGACTGGCGACTGCAGGAACTGGTAAACTATTCTCCAAGAAATCCTCTATATTATAATATTTAGACTTTTTCTCAGTAGAAATGTAAAATACATGTAAATATAGGAGGAAATTAGGAATTGTTCGCATAGAAAATGTTAAAAACATCCCATATTCTGCAGACTGGGGTCATCGTCACTAGAATTTAACCCCTTTGAAAATAATATTCTGGCAAAGTCGCCCGGCCAAGTAAAATAGCATCTCTCATAAACTCGCCATTTGTCTCTCCAGCTCTCTCCAAAATTCAACAAATTCTCTCCAAAATGATAAATTTTTCATAAATTCTCTCCAAAATAACATTGTAGTCCATGTTTCAAGGTGTGGCAGGAAAGTCACAAGTTTAGTGAGAAAATGGAACAAGGTCGCCACATTTAAGATAATTTAAAGGAGAAATTTGACTCTCTACTAAAGATTTTACACTTGGAAACATCATTGTGCAGTTTATGCTCTTAGTCTGATGCATGTGCATCTCTTGAGACTGTTTTGGGAGTGATTTAATCGTTATTTACATGTTTTTCAACTCATTTAAACCCTCAAAAGTTGCCAATATACTGGCAAGTGCCAAGTGGCGACTTTGTCCATACTTTAAAACATGTATTGTAGCATAGGAGAAAAATAGATAAAACTCGCCATTTGCAATTGAAGGGCTCAAAATAACTGTCACAAAATCGCCATTAAAATGGCGAGTTTGGACATGCTTTATTTTATTAGCTACTTGGAAAGTTGGTAGATCTCTATAATTATTATTTAACTTCTATTCTAATTGGTATCATGGATACCAATTGAAATAAAAGTTGGATAATGATTATTATATCAAGATTTTTACGTGTTTGGAAATATGGAATCGTGCGATAACACGGAACTTACCCACCCTAATAACTATTTATTCCTATGTTAGAATGTTAGGTACCATTCATTACGGTGGATAGATTGAGAAAATCTTGGTGGATCAGCTGAATTAGTCAATTAGCTACTGGAAATTTATGTTGGATTTTTTCAGTTTTTTTAAAAGTCAGTGTCTCAGTGAGACTTTGTGAACCAAATACAGATCAAGATTCGGGATCAACCAACATTTTCTTTATTAATCCACCAACAATTAATGGTATCATTATATCATAGGAATAAACTAATTTGTATTTGGTGCACAAAATCCCACTGACTTTTTCAAAAAAGCTGAAAAAATCCACCATAAATTTCCAGTAATTTGGCTGATCCACCAACATTTTCACAATTTATCCATCAAAAATTAATGGTAACATAGGAATAAATAGCTAAAAATCAAAAGACTTTGTCACAATATCATTTTTAAAGGGGAAAAAATTCCACCGAAATACAGACTGGGGAATAAATAGGTAGCTAAAAATCCACCACCTTGGGTCTCATAAGTATCTAAAAACTGAGCGGCGCACCACATTACGGCGCACTACAATACGGCGCACCACTGTACTTTCTAATAATGACCTCAATGTGAAAAACTGTTATGTAGGTTGTTGTATCCGCTAGTTTGTTGTTCTGCACACTTCATGATTGTTTAATGACCTGGCGGGGGGGTTCGGGGGGCGGCACGCCCCCCGATACATCTACCTAACGGCTAACTGATAAGTTTTTATTTACATCTCAGACTGAAAGTTTACAATAGTTACCCCATAAAATTACAATTACAGTTTTCTATGATGAATTTTATTTTCTATTCCAAATTAAACATCTCAATCAAATAATTAAACTGTGAAGTATAAACATTGGATTCAGGTACCGTCAGGTGTCAGACATAACTGTGCGCCGCTCAGCTTTTAGATACGTATCTTGGGTCTGGGACCTTAGCTAGAATATTATTATCAGACACAGAGGGGAAAAATTCTGAAAAAATACATTCTGACCTAAATTCTAGGAATAATTAGTAGAGTTCATCGCCAAGTCCCGGTCTGTATTTGGTGCAAAAAATTCCACTGACTTTTTACAGAAAGCACCTATTTTTCGGTGGAATTTACCACGAAATACAGACTGGGAGTCTGGGCCAAGCCCAAATACAGACAGAGTTTTCATCTAAGTTAGCCTATCAAATTTAATTCAGAGTTCAGATTGCCAAATACAGACTGAGTAATGGAAAAATTATGAATTTATAAGAGTATGGAAGCAAGACCCAGATTGTATTTGGTGGTAAATTTCAAAGATATCTCGAGAGATAGCTTCAATTTCTCTAATAAAAAAATTCCTGCAATGATGGAGGATATTTAGCAAGGTAGATATTAGGTAATTCATATAGTACCTAGGTATTACCATTAATTTTTGGAGGAGAAACTGGAAAAATGTTGAAGGACTAGGTACCTAGACAAATTGATGAAAAATGTTGGCAGCTACCTACCTATTTACTACCTATCAGATTTTTGAAAAAATCAGAGTAGTTCAGTGCACCAAATACAAACTGGAGCAAGACACATACACACATTTAACTAGTACACTGAATAGGTTACAGGTATGATGATGATGGTATGTATCACCGTATCATGACTGCTTATTTATCTGGTTGATCAGAAAAATTTGTGGAACACCTCTTTGAAAGGTGTTCATTCAATGAGTGCACATCAACATTATTTTCAGTGTTGTTTTCATAATATTCTTACTTTGTTCAATGACAGGGTTACCTATTGTCTTGGGAGTCCGAGCAGACCGAGAAGAGAGGAAGAGCATTTTCACTTAAAAGTTCACTTGCAAAGTCACTACAAGATTTTTTTATTTTATAATAGTTCCTAAGAGACATAATTGCTTTTTAAATATTTTTTCTAGGTTTTAACACAAGAAGTTTTGTAGCAGATGAAGTAACACAGATCGAAATGATTCACATTGATCTCGGCTGAAAACTGAACGCTATTTCGAAAAGCGGGAAAACGGTTATAAAGCGGTGTTGCCATTCCACTGTTTATAGCATAAGAAATGTCGCAATCTACAGTTGAATAATAATTTTCTAATGACAGAGAGAAAACAAAAGAATAATATCTACGTATATTAAAAATAAATATAGTTTATATTCATTTGGATTTATAATTGTTATTTATTCTGTCATGTTTCACCCTATTTTTTCCGAAAACTAACACTGACTGTAAATTGCAGGAATTCGGATAGGTTAGCAGTGTTGCAGCTTCATTGTTTTTAAACAAAGAAATGACGCAATATCCCTTTTTGAATAATTGTATAACAAAACAGGTACCTAAAGAAATAAAAAAAGATGTATACGTTAATTATCTAGTTGTTATTTATTAACTATTATTTTTAAATATTACCTATCTGATAATTTAGTTTCAGCTATTATATTTCAAGAGTCACTGTGATGATGTACTATCAGAGAAAAGAGTCACTGTGATGATGTACTATCAGAGAAAAGAGTCACTTTGATGATGTACTATCAGAGAAAAGAGTCACTGTGATGATGTACTATCAGAGAAAAGAGTCACTGTGATGATGTACTATCAGAGAAAAGAGTCACTGTGATAATGTACTATCAGAGAAAAGAGTCACTGTGATGGTGTACTATCAGAGAAAAGAGTCACTGTGATGGTGTACTATCAGAGAAAAGAGTCACTGTGATGGTGTACTATCAGAGAAAAGAGTCACTGTGATGATGTACAATCAGAGAAAAGAGTCACTGCGATGGTGTACTATCAGAGAAAAGAGTCACTGTGATGACGTACTATAAGAGAAAAGAGACCATGTGATAATGTACTATCAGACTACTAGAATCGCATCACTATAAAGTACCGTATGTTAAAATGCTGTTGTAAAATTACATAATAAAATCAAGTAAATTCTCCTTGCTTACTAATGCCTGTCAGATCTTCTACTAACGTTATTAAATGATATATTATATCCCAACAATCATATGAATGTCGATTCGATGCCGTTTGCTGTCGAATTCGTAGCGCTAACGGTGGGTATCGACTTAGCAACCATTTCGACTCATAGTAGATATCAGAATGTCTGTTTCTAAATGATATCTGAATTTACACTCCGAGTAGAAACACGAAAACCTATTCATGGTTTTAACAGCATCATCTTGACGTCAGCATGTCTGTTTCCAAACGATATATGAATTTATACTTCGACCAGAAGTGCGAAAACCGATACGTAGTTTTAAAAAATCGTTTCAAATTTGGAAATTCATTTTCTTATCTTCCTGTTTTATAATACGTATAGAAATGTAAGAATAATTTCTATTCAATTGGATTGTAGCTTTCTATATAACATATGTAGTGCTCCCTTTAAACTATTCCCAATAATTAATACACTTATAGGGGACTACGGCAGTTGTAAGTTTACGATTGAGCATTGGCACGCTGGTGCGATTGTGAACTGGATCAACGAAAAGTAAGCGATATTGGAACATCGGTTGTTGAACAATGTTCCTCCAGTACTGTGAAAACGAAATGGATAACCAATCAAGTGATTTTTCGATGGCTGCATTTAATGTGATGAATCTATCTAAACTGCTTATTGTAAATAAGCCCGGAGGGGCTCCTGAAGCTGTCATTGGTGAATAGAAGAGAAGGGGGTGGCGTCCAAACTGTTGTAGTTTGGATTATGTATTGTCTATTTTATATTTACCATGTATATAGTGTTTTTAACTCTCCATGCAGTTTAAGAGGATAGCGCTCTACAATTACGTACGAGGTCTTAGATTTTGTGTTAGGTAGGCTCGTAGATTTCATTTACTATCACCTCTCCTCTTCATTTCCCTCTTCCTTCCTTGAGTGCAGCCACATTACTTGGTAAGTGACAGCAATCACGGAGTAGCTTTTCAGCATCCATGAGCTTCGTGACTTTGTCCATCTAGCCACTTTCTTTTCTGACTGCTTCTTCCAGTCCCTTGTATTTCATTTCCTTTTGACGTCAGCGACATGGCCTCTGGTTAAACCTCTACTTAACGTCAATAATTAAAAGTTGGTGGGCTATTTAACATGTTCCATTTTAGAGTAAATTCTCTGTTATCGGACGGTTCCACATTTTCGAATATGTAAGAAATAAATATAATAATTATCATTATTAAATTCTTACCTAAATTGGTATCCATGATACCAGTACGTAAAATACAAGTTTAGAAATAGAAATTAATACATAAATAATTTTTCTACGTGAAATGCGGAACCCCATATCCGATAACTTGAGCTTTCACCTAGTGCCAAAAGCTGCAAATGAGACTATTAAAATTCAGTGATTCACATTATAGAATATAGATCATCAAACTTAAAGTGATAATCGGACTCAATAAATCTATATATAATAACTACCTATTATTTAACTTTTATTTCAAATGGTATCATACCTTCAGCTATTATGTTACTAATTAAATAGTGGTTTAATAATAATGATTATATTTTCCTTTATCACGTGTTCAAAAAAATATAGACCCTATTAATAACTTGGAACATATACCCTATTGCTAAAATTATTTCACAGAGCACAAAATTCCTGATTGTTCAATGGAACACAATTATATAAGTCAAAATATCAGACTAATTACTCAACTATTATGACCTATATTTACTGAGTGAGAGTTAATCTATGGTCAAATTTTAATTAATGCATTCATTACTTTGAACTTTCATCACAGAGCTTTCATCTTTATTCTAAGTCGTGGCCTCAAAACATTTTCTTTAATTTGAACTCATAGAGAACCAAATTTTCAAGGAGTTACAATTTTATAAAAATATGACCAACTCATTACTATTTGTAATAAGAATAAGTTGTGATTTTGGTTATAAAAGCGGTGCTTGTATATATTGTTCTATTCACTTTAAAATATCTTCAAGTATCTCCGGGTAGTTTAATATCAAAATTTTTTTAGTCAAATGCATTCACGGTGGCAAAGTGACAGAGCTACAGGCACGACGATGGTTGGACCCACGAACGATACCCGGACACGTCACTTCATTTCTTCCCATTTAATTTATATATAACATTATGTAAAATTAATCAAATTGATATGCATCTAAACGTACAGTACGTTATATCATTGAAGTAAAGGTTTTCAATTTTAATTTATTTATTTATTGGATGCAAGTGGATATCGTTTCGAAGCATATTAGATATATAATTAGGCGTCTGTTCGATGGAGAATCCCTATGTATGTTGGATGTCGTAATTTATCTTTCTATTCAACGCTGTATAACGGTATCGCTTCGATGCCAAATATACTTGATGTGATGCGGTTTAGCGGTGCAAACGGATATCGGTTTGATGTCTACTTGATGTCACCATGTCTAATTTGTTACTGGTATTCGATGTCGGAAGAGAGGTTTCACAGAGTCGTATAGACATCGAATAGATACATTCATGTTTGCTGGGATGTTACTAGTGTATTTTCCCGTTAAAAATAACGTGTTTCAAAGTTTCAATTTTGGCTCTTAACCCGTTAAAAGTGTACTCTCTCATTGAAATAAAAACATAAGAATTAAATAATTAAATTTAATCCCGTGCGTATCATGATTACATTATTATTAATAATTTTCAAAATATTTATATTTTTCTATAAACTCCAAAATGAAGAAAAAATTTCTCTGCATTATTATTATTTTAGCAGTCTGTATTCATGATACAGCTTGCCATAAAGAAATTTAATTGTTAGTTAATGTTTTTAGATAGGAGAAATTACGGACAAAAAAAAATATATAAATAAATAAATAAGTAAATAAGTAAATAAATGTTTCTGGGGTTTTATTATATAGGTGGGATTTACATTACTAGTGTACCGGTGCCCGTCATAAATGACGGCATTTATTAAGTGCTCAAAATCTCACACTACAGTTTCTCACAAATAGATAATATTGTTCAATGGCAATTATATTTATAGTTGAAGCGTATACACTTTACTTATCTTCTTTATTTAAAAAAAAAAACATTTATGTACAAAATCTCGTAGCCACTTTACGAATTTCATCTAAATGAACATTGATTATTATTTCTAAAGAAGTTACAAACAAAAAAAAATTATATATAAATCTTCACATATTGCTCTTTATTAAATAAGGGGATAAAACAGGCAATGTTCATCCGCTGTGTCATAGAATTGGTGAATGAACAATATAATTCACATTAGTTATAGAGGTTCGTCCGATATTGTACCAACATTGATGGATGACCTACTAAATTCAAAATATTAATCTATGTTCGTACGATGTTGTACCAACATTGGTGAATGACCTACCTAATTCACTGTTATTCGATGCTTTCCGATGTTGTTCCAACGTTGTTGAATGACCTATTAATTTCAAATTGTTATTCGATGTTTGTCTGATGTTGTACGAACGTTGTTGAATGACCTACTAATTTCAGATTGTTATTTGATGTCCATCCGATGTTGTACGAACATTGTTGAATGACCTACTAATTTCAGATTGTTATTTGATGTCCATCCGATGTTGTACGAACATTGCTGAATGATCTACTAATTTCAAATAGTTATTCGATGTCCATCCGATGTTGTACGAACATTGTTGAATGACCTACTAATTTCAGATTGTTATTTGATGTCCATCCGATGTTGTACGAACATTGTTGAATGACCTACTTAATTCACATTATTATTCGATGTTGGTCCGATATTGTACGAACATTGTGTAATGACCTACTAATTTCACATTATTATTCGATGTTGGTCCGATGTTGTACGAACATTAATGAATGACCTACTAATTTCAGAATGTTATTCGATGTCCATCCGATGTTGTACGAACATTGTGTAATGACCTACTAATTTCAGATAGTTATTTGATGTCCATCCGATGTTGTACGAACATTGTGTAATGACCTACTAATTTCAGATAGTTATTTGATGTCCATCCGATGTTGTACGAACATTGCTGAATGATCTACTAATTTCAGATTGTTATTTGATGTCCATCCGATGTTGTACGAACATTGCTGAATGATCTACTAATTTCAGATAGTTATTCGATGTCCATCCGATGTTGTACGAACATTGTTGAATGACCTACTAATTTCAGATTGTTATTTGATGTCCATCCGATGTTGTACGAACATTGCTGAATGATCTACTAATTTCAGATAGTTATTCGATGTCCATCCGATGTTGTACGAACATTGTTGAATGACCTACTTAATTCACATTATTATTCGATGTTGGTCCGATATTGTACGAACATTGTATAATGACCTACTAATTTCACATTATTATTCGATGTTGGTCCGATGTTGTACGAACATTAATGAATGACCTACTAATTTCAGAATGTTATTCGATGTCCATCCGATGTTGTACGAACATTGTGTAATGACCTACTAATTTCAGATAGTTATTTGATGTCCATCCGATGTTGTACGAACATTGTGTAATGACCTACTAATTTCAGATAGTTATTTGATGTCCATCCGATGTTGTACGAACATTGCTGAATGATCTACTAATTTCAGATTGTTATTCGATGTCCATCCGATGTTGTACGAACATTGTTGAAAGACCTACTAATTTCAGATAGTTATTCGATGTCCATCCGATGTTGTACGAACATTGTTGAATGACCTACTAATTTCAGAATGTTATTCGATGTCCATCCGATGTTTTACGAACATTGTTGAAAGACCTACTAATTTCAGATAGTTATTTGATGTCCATCCGATGTTGTACGAACATTGTGTAATGACCTACTAATTTCAGATAGTTATTTGATGTCCATCCGATGTTGTACGAACATTGCTGAATGATCTACTAATTTCAGATTGTTATTCGATGTCCATCCGATGTTGTACGAACATTGTTGAAAGACCTACTAATTTCAGATAGTTATTCGATGTCCATCCGATGTTGTACGAACATTGTTGAATGACCTACTAATTTCAGAATGTTATTCGATGTCCATCCGATGTTTTACGAACATTGTTGAAAGACCTACTAATTTCAGATAGTTATTCGATGTCCATCCGATGTTGTACGAACATTGTTGAATGACCTACTAATTTCAGATTGTTATTTGATGTCCATCCGATGTTGTACGAACATTGCTGAATGATCTACTTAATTCACATTGTTGTTCGATGTTCGTCCGATGTTGTACGAACATTAATGAATGACCTACTAATTTCAGAATGTTATTCGATGTCCATCCGATGTTGTACGAACATTGTGTAATGACCTACTAATTTCAGATAGTTATTTGATGTCCATCCGATGTTGTACGAACATTGTGTAATGACCTACTAATTTCAGATAGTTATTTGATGTCCATCCGATGTTGTACGAACATTGCTGAATGATCTACTAATTTCAGATTGTTATTCGATGTCCATCCGATGTTGTACGAACATTGTTGAAAGACCTACTAATTTCAGATAGTTATTCGATGTCCATCCGATGTTGTACGAACATTGTTGAATGACCTACTAATTTCAGAATGTTATTCGATGTCCATCCGATGTTTTACGAACATTGTTGAAAGACCTACTAATTTCAGATAGTTATTCGATGTCCATCCGATGTTGTACGAACATTGTTGAATGACCTACTAATTTCAGATTGTTATTTGATGTCCATCCGATGTTGTACGAACATTGCTGAATGATCTACTTAATTCACATTGTTGTTCGATGTTCGTCCGATGTTGTGCCAACGTTAATATGTGATTGACTAAATTCACAACGTTGTATCGATGTTCGCACAACATTGTGAAACAACAAGACGACCTTGATACAATGTTACAATGCTAATACAATGTCGTACCGACGTTGTTTTGCTGCCTGGGATACCTCTATATAATGGACTCTTGTGAAGTAAATGAGTTAGGATATAGCCAATAAAAAATAAGAAATAAGAATGCAGCTATTTTAGATGAAAAAACAATAGAAAATAAGGTTGTAGGTATTTTAGACATGCCGGAATTATTGGAACATAAAAATTGAATTAAAGTTAACGTGAATTATTTGAATGCTGTTCAGTGTTCAATATTGAAGAGGTTTATGAATTATTATTATAAAATGTATTCTCATAATCTCATTTTATCCAAACAACTGTTCAATGTATCGTTTAACATTTAAAATTTACTCATTTTTCTCTACATATTTGTCTATGTCAGACGATGAGCACTACACATTGAATCCATATGACATAGTTCAAAATAATACGACTTATTTAAATACTTCAAAGATTTTCAGTACATTGAAACATGAGATTAGCATCCAAATGTGAATTAAGGGGTTTGCTGATATATACCTTATCAAGTATATGAATTGAATTAAAAAAATATAAACATATTTTTAGAGAATATAACGCATATTTCAAAGATAATATTTGTTGTATTTTAGGGGTAATTACCTGTAAGGTTAATAGCCGAGATTAAGTAGGTTGGACGATCATATTGTCATTACTAGAATTGCTATATATTCATATTTCACTATTCCAGACTTGTCGCAAAATTTAATTTTGTAAGACAATAGTTTTACGATAATAAGAAGGTTCATTAAAAGTTAAACTTCCACAAAATTTTAATCTTTCTTCAACAATCAATATTTAAGAGATTTACAGTAACTCAGGAGAACACTACTCAGTGGAAGGTACAATATAGGAATGCTATATTTTATTGACGGCAATCGAGCACACTGTCGTCCCTAAAGTTTAACAAGAGTTACCCTAAATTTGTAACATTTGAATAAATGGGTAACTTATTTTCTACATACATAACAATATTGTCACTTCCCTAGTAAAAACAAGGTAACATTTCTTTATTGTGTCTTCTGCCCAATTTTTATCTGGGCTTGATTGTTTTGGGGCCCAATTATCCTGGGCCCAACTTTCGGCGTGCCCAACCAATTGTCCTGGGCCCAACTGTCGGTGTACCAATTACTGGATATCTTAAGATTCTCAGCATTCCTAATACATTAACGAATCAATTTTATTATTTTATTTTAGCATTTTACTAAACATGAACGATTAACTTATTGATCGTTCTGTAGTTACTAATCCATCGGACAATTGATAAAATTAGTGTTTGTTCTTATCAATATTCTTTGTATACATTTTCTCATATGATTGATTGGAAATGTTTGCTCACTTATATTTGGAAACTGGTTATAGACGTATAGATCTGAATCCTTGTATTGATAATGCAGATAATGAAAAAGATGAAGTTGGCAAATATATGGATTTAGATTGAATTCATCAGTATTTGTGATAATTATCATATCAGATAGACGTGGTAATGCTAATGTTTGTTCAAATAAACATGCAGGCATTCTTCAAAATCTTACCTCAGAGATGCATTTGACAAATCTTGATAAGTTGATGCATGAGGACCTTCCAAACTCGGATCAGGGGACAAATTGTTTCAGTTTCTCTTTGTACAAATCTATTCTTTTCCTCCTCCAAATCTTTGGAATGACTTGTCTCACTTGTAAAAATGAAAAGTTGGTGACTAGCCCACTGATGTTATGCTATGCAATCTTTGTTAGGATATTTGTAACATGCGGCCAATATGTATTTATTGCATACATCCATGAGGATTTCGATAGCTTCGGTGATAGGATAGTATCTTCTGGCTTCACTGCTGCTTTTTACGTTTTACCAAAACATTGGTTTCTTCACAGCTTTAAATGGCAGCCTACTACGACGAATGTTAATGATTCTATACAAGTTTGATAGTTGTAAAGAACCATTTCCTTCAAGGAAAGCTTCAAACCCCGTCGTAATTAGCTACTTGTTACTTTTGGTGATCATGGTAGGAGGAATATACAACTATTTGAAGATTAACCTTTTCAGGGATTCAACTATTGTAATGGTCCAACTCTTCGGAATTATCAACTACTCCCTCTCTTTCGTCGGTACTGCTGTCATCATTTTATTCTTCAGGACCGTTTTTAAGGATTTAGAATATCTTATTCATCGAGATAACACTTTAATACAAAAGTCTCTTGAAAAATCTTCAGATATCGGTCATCAAATCCAGATCTTTGAAGAGAGTTTTTAGAAGGTAAGTATATTCTTTCATAGTCTGCATGAACGTTTGAAATATTTCAAAATATTAACATTTCAATAATACAATTACAGATTAATTATTGAAATGAAAGATATCTCAATATGATTTTTCGGTAGCTCTCTAATGACATGCTTTATTTGCTCTGGAGTCATTATGACGGTCACTGTCTGTATTATGGTGACCGGTCCATTCGCCGAAAACACATTCGCCGAAAATAAATTCGCAGAAAACACATTCGCCGCACGACACATTCGCCGAACGACAGATTCACCGAAAAATATGATTATTAAAAAAGGTAAACAAATTTATCTCATATATTCAGATGAAATTACCTATAACTATTCCTTTTATAAAATATTGACAATATGGAGAAATGTATTTGAGTACAAAAAGGAAGTTAATTCAACAGATTTATATCATGTTTTCGAGATATTCAATCTCGAAAATTGAAGATTTAGAGATATTTAACCATTTATTCTGACATAAACTTTTCAGTTTTTTAAAAAGGAGTTGCTGAACAAAATTGATTTTGATTTCCTTTTTGTACTCCAATACATTTCTCCATATTGTCAATACTTTATAAAAGGGATAGTATTTTCTTTAGTAACTGATAATTGTACACAGAAAATTGGATTAACATAGAGTTAATAAACTGATACAAATAATGCAGCAATAACATTATATGAGTTAATTAAAATAATGTAAATTCAATGAAGTTTAACCACTAATTATGTAGAATATTGTAAGGTAATTTATACACTCATTTGTAAGTTCACCAATACGTAATTTCATCTGGACATATGAGATAAATTTGTTTATCTTTTTAAATAATCATATTTTTGGGCGAATGTGTCGTGCGGCGAATGTGTTTTCGGCGAATGTGTTTTCGGTGAATTTGCTTTCGGCAAATGTGTTTTCGACGAACGTGTTTTCGGCGAATTTGCTTTCGGCGAATGTGTTTTCGGCGAATTGACCTAGAACCCTGTATTATATAAGAACACCATGAAGGTATAGCGTACTATGCCGTGGTCCTGTTTCAGCTTCTCTTCATGATCACAATAGGCATCACTGGTGAAAGTTTAACAGAAAAGGTTTTGCACACAATTATACATTACGCAAGGATATATATTTGTAAATTAATTGAAATACCAGTTGAAAAACTCCCTATATATAATCCATTACTAACTTCATTAGGTAGTTCAATCGTCAGTCGAAGTAAGAAGGATGTCTCATAAACTACCATCTCCTAGCCTCAAGCTGCAGGTGAAGCGTAACTACTTGTACTATACGAATACTTTTACTGAATTTAGTTTTGCTATAATTACATCAAATTTGAATGTTTTTGTTTTCATTACCGTTCACAGAATATGAAAATAACGTATAAATTATATCGAAATAATTTGCACCTCACCTACTTTAAGCAACTTTTTCTGATGAATGTCAAAGATACTTCCCATGACTAAGCATCTTACAATACAACTGCCGTCAATTTATATCAACGAAATGACAGAGGAAAATAATATTTTATTAATTCTCGCCTATTTAATTAATAAATTGCATCCCATTTATTCACATAGGCAGTTAATTAGGTAATGCCTTACTTTGTTAGACTCTCAATATTTTAAAAGGGAATTATTGAATAGCGATGCCTAATTATCATCTGATGCTTATAGATTGAGGTAGTATAATTTTTTTGGCAGTTTATTTTCTTCCCTTCTTAAATCCCATAATATTACCATTCAAATTGAACTCAATTATTGTGCGCCACACAACAATTTTGGTTTCATATACTTTCCCGAAAATATTACATTTTCTATAATAAAATGTTTACAATTTTGATAATGTTACATAAGTTTCATGAAATATTTCACTGTCATTTCTTTCTTGTCAAAATATTCTTTAAGTGATGTTCATTCCACAGTTTTCTCGTTTGACTACTTCCCTACTTAGTGAAAAAGACGTGAATATATGTGGATGGTATGATTTAGGAAATCAAACTGTCGCTTCGGTAAGTTTGCTTTGAATTTTTATTATTAAACTATTTGAAATTAAACTTCTTAAAATCATTATTAATAAATCTTCGATTTTTTTACAGGTCATATCTTATTCATTGCCGTTCTTGGTAATATATTTTCAGATGAAAGATGATTCGCCAACCCTCTCAAAAAATTGATTGAACTTAGTATCAACGAAAGGTAGCTGAAGCATCGTCAATTTATTTCATTTAAATATTCAATTCACCAAAACAGATAAATGTTTACAATGTTTTATTAATCCTTGGTCAGATTGAAAATGAATAGAAGTGGATTTCTAGTTAAATTTTCTAAATTCATTTATTGAATGTCATATGTATAAATATAAGTGTAATTGAAAGTGGTCTAGAAAATATGCGACATTGATCATTTCAGATCTGAAAAAAATTGACTTGTATAAAAATAATATAATTTCCAAAATTTCTTCGTTATCGAGATATTGAATTACATAAAATAAAACGATTATTATATTTAGAAAACCTAAATCATCAAACGTGCTCAGTTTCAAGATACTCAGTTTTAAAGTTTTAAAATGACCCTGAACCTAGGTATTGACAAGTGCTTAAGTTCCTAACAGATGGTTATTAGTGGGAAATTAAACCTTATTGACCTCAGTATCTATTATAATGTTATTAAATGTACAGTATTTTCTGTTATCTTTAATTTTTCACCAATAAGCATCTGTTAAGAACGTAGGTACTTGTTGTATCTGTTAACTAGGTTGTAGTTGAGAACGTAGGTACTTGTTGTATCTGTTAACTAGGTTGTAGTCCTTTTAAAATTTTAGAAGCCAATATTTTGAAAACTATCAGTTTTGATAATTTACGATTTCGTGAAAAAAACATTGTTTGTTATATTTGAAATTCCCTATTGTGTGTTAAAAGAATAAGCTAAAATTAGAAAATTAATGAATCGATAACGAAGAATTTTTGAACATTTTGTTAGTCGTGAAAAGTTTTCCTTTTTTTGGGCTTTCATGGAAGCTGTCAAATTTTGTCGGATCTGAACTGAAACACCCTGTATATAAAGGCAGGTCCAAAAGCTACGTTTTGCAGAACCTTTTGACTTTACAGTTCAAAATGTTTCAGATAAAACGTTGTGTGTATACCTAAAAAATTGCCCAATAGATATCCGTAACTGTGAGGACAAGTCGGAACGTGTTGAGTCGGACAGTTGCGCGTGCCGTCTTCCATTTCATTTAGTTCCTCAATTTTAGCCTTTAACGTGGTGAAATTGCAGTTCTTTTACACGTATTTTCTTTGATGATATGGTGTGCCACTAATTCCAATAAATAAATATATTCGTATATTTTTATTTGGTAGTAATAATACTAATCATTAGCTTCATCACGTTATTCACGCAGTATTTTAATATAAGAGATGTTGTGACTTTTTAGAAGCCACTTCGGTGATCACTAGAGCCCGGACAAAAGCCATAAAGTCCTAAAATGCCATAAAAGCCATAAAATGCCATAAAGTCAATAAATGCAATAGAGTCAATTAATGCCATAAAGTCCTTAAAATGCCATAAATGCCATAAAGTCCTAAAATACCATAAACTCCTAAAATGATGCGAAGTCTTA
This sequence comes from Caprella mutica, assembly GCA_947561585.1. Taxonomy (NCBI): domain Eukaryota; kingdom Metazoa; phylum Arthropoda; class Malacostraca; order Amphipoda; family Caprellidae; genus Caprella; species Caprella mutica. The sequence goes on along the minus strand of CANNZV010000311.1, from coordinate 329,722 downwards.
TTTTGGGCTTTTAATATTATTAAATAATTTGGTAAGTCGGTAAAGTTGATGGGTTATTTTGACAAATTTATAGAACGTTATGATTCAATCAAAATCTGTCTGAATAATTATACAAATAAACTACTTATATCACTTCAAGAATTAGTAAGTCACCACTGTATCTAGTTTTCTGTGATTCTTTGCATCATTTTTTTAGCATAGACTCTGCCATGCACAAAATAGTGAATAATATACTATTCAAAGAGAGAGATATTTAGAACCTAGGGATATTTGTAATATTTACAATAGAAAAACTGCTAGGCGACAAAAATTGTGTTTTGTCTTGTAAGTGGTTTTTGCTGTACAACAGTTTCAGAGTATCTTAATTGGTCTAATTATCTAATGTATGATTTGTTTAATCTGAGGTTGTCTACTACGAGGGTTTGCTATAAATACAAATTTCGAATTTAATATTGGAATTAGTTTCATTTCATGAATTTCAATTTACATTAACTTTTGTATAATACTTTTAGGTTAAATTTGAATAAATATACTATAAACTAGATTCATTGAAATTTTAAGGGATGAATTATATATTTGTTTTCACCATTTTTTCATTTAAACGGACTAAAAGCTGTCAAATTTATATTTCAAAATGCTAATTTATTCGTTGTAAATACCTATTAATTAATCTTAAAAGAATATGCATAAGTCCTAAAATGTTGTATTTAGGTCCTAAAATGCCTTGATAGGTCCTAAAAATGCCATTTTTTAGGTCCTTAAAAGCCTTTTTTTAGGTCCTAATATGCCTTTTTTAGGTCCTAAAATGCCTTTTTTTAGGTCCTAAAATGCCTGTTTTTAGGTCCTAAAGTACTTCTGAGGCTGAGCGCACACCAAAAGAGAGAAAGAAAGAAAGATATTACCCGAGCACACCAAAAAAGAGTAGTTCGCTTGTAACACTGGTGCGAGGAGGTTGTGTTATGCTGGATCAAATAATCATATTCATTATTAATATCTTTTCATTCTTTTTTTCATGTAATTGGTCTAAGTATGCTCAATAATTAAATTTGATAGCGTGGTAATTAATAAATTTCCACCGGCCATTCAAAAACATTGGTCAGTTTCATTCGAAAATAAGATTATATTTCAATAAAATTACAATTAATTTCCAAATTTACAACGATATTGAAACGCGTAAAAATATAATCTTATAATTATACTGAACTACTTAGCTCACATAAAAGTACAACAATTAAAAATACAATGGATTATTGTAATAAACTTCCAAGAACAAATTAATAAACATTATAGAACACGTTAAGTTCTAAAATATGAATTATTACAATTCCAATTAAATATTTAAATAATATTACAAAAGTAATTAGTAGGGAAAAGCTTAACTCAGAATAAATTTTGTTCTAAAAAATATTACGGTGACTGATGCATATTAAATTGGATTTATTAATAACAATAACGCCCTGTCACAGTACAGAGAAGATATAGTATCCCAGAGCTATAGGGGGATATTACGCGTGTCCCGATAGGCTGTGACGTCACATGTCAACAATGGTGCGTACGTTTGTACGTACAGTACAAACACAAAAGATGGCTGCAACACACCCAACTTTTGTCAAATAACGTTTTCGGTGATAATTTTTTTAATTCCGCATTACCGCATGCTATTATCCAATCTTTATAGTCATACGGACGAAAATTAAAAAATGACTGTTGATGAAATTGCTAGGTACTGGTCTTTTTACACCCAAAATAGTAACAAATTTTTAGTCTTGAAGAAGACGATTTATTCAAGATAATTAGATCATTAGTCAGATCGGTCGCGTTGGCTGCCATCTTAATTCTCTATTCCACGTGACCCACAGCAATTCTGTTTACAATGACGTGGCCTCTTGCTTACATACATGACGTCACAGCCTACCCAGAATAAATTTGAATAATACATGGAACTGGGGTACTATACTATTCTGTTTACTATGGCCCTGTGCTGTAAGAATAACCTACGTCCGCTCAAAAGCGGAGCGTGCATGATGTAACATCTACCCGTGTGAAATCTGAAAGCACACTGAAGCACAGATCATTGAATATAGGAAGATGTCGCACTACAGTATTTTCAATTTTCTAGCGACACTTGGCACCGAAATCGTCCGTACCGTGACGTATCCTTGGAGTTGCCTACGATTGATATATTACTTATTTTTAATTATTGAAAAACCACATAAATAGAATGATGTTGAACTTAAATATGCTATTTAAAATCGAAATATTCATTTATAATATTAAACTGATAATAAAATTATATATTTATAAGAAATATAATTATTTCTGTTCTGTACATGTTTTGTACGTGTGTGTGTGTTCAGTACGAATTTAATGTGTCGTTTATTTCTGATGCAATATCGTTTGCATGCGGATGTGCGCTGTACTCTGTGACTAAATTTACTAATTATTTCATCTTTCATAAAAATTAAACTAGAGAGAAATGGGCAATGTACGAAAATGTTCATTTATCAATTGTACCAATACATCTAAAGATCGGTACAAGTTGTTTTTGTCCAGAAAACATGATTAGAATCTGTGGTTGAAGACTTGCAACAATGGCGTTGCGACTGAACAGTCACTATTCAGTTTGCTTGAAATATTTTAACTCCCGACTTCGATTCTTGTTTTCTATTTTATAATAAATATACGTTAAAATATTAAAATTTAGTTAACTGTAAAATATGTGTTCATAATTTATATAAGCTGTTAAAACTCATAGTCTATGCTCTTAAAAACTGTTCCAATAATATTCTCATGATAACTAATTTCTCGTATGCATGTTGTAGCAATAGCCAGTGTTCAATAAAACTTCCTACGAATCAGTTGGTTTATCTGCTGTCACCTCTTAACGTCCATATACCTGCATTATACCTGACTCAATCTCAGCGAATTAGTATCCTACTACTTATACAACTAGTTAAAACTTTATATAACCTTCTTTTCCTAAAAATTAAAATTTACATAACTGCATCGGTTTCCCCTTATTGGTAGTAAAAGAAGATGTAGCTCTGGCCGTTATATATATATATATATATATAATTCATAGAAAGATATACCTGATATCCAAATTTCAAAAAGTACGAGGTTTTATTATATATGCAGATAGAATGTATAACGTGTTTATTGATGTTATAATAGAAAATAGTATTATGCAGAGAATTAAAAAGAGTTATATAGTCCACAGATTAAAACGGTGTGAACTTCAGGCGTCCCTGACGGTTTAAAAGGCCATTTTAATTTGTCAAAGAGATAAAAAATTAAAAAGGTATAAATCTAGTCCAAACGATAAAACGATGTGAACTTCACGCGTCCGTGAACGATTTAAAATACCAATTTAATTGTTCTGTCAATAGATAAAAACCAAATGCATTTCGAAGCTTTTTATAGTGTCGCTTCTCTTCAGTGGTTTAATATATAGTGATCTGATATGGATTTATTCTAATGCTAAGCGTTATTTAGCTAAATTTTCTGTAGAGATAAAAAAGTTTTCGTGTATCACCTATTGTGGGAATAATTGTAATTTATTAGTTATATTTTTCTATTTAATTCTGGATTATATTTTTTTATAAAATAGCTTTCTTTATTCCTTCTTTCAAATTCATCTTCGTTATTCATTTTATAAATTGGCATAATTTTAAAATTACCTCCACCACATTGATTGATATGTTCAGTTACGAAAAATTGTTTATTTTCTCGGATATGTTGCTTGTGGAGATTAAATCTAAGGCGGAGATTGGTTGTTTCACCGATATACGTAAATTTACATTTTCCACATTTAATTCCATATATACAAAATTTAGTATTGCAATTCATATTAAATTTTATTTTAAAATCAAAATTATTAAAATAGAATGTATCACCTTCAAGTATATCATTGCAAAGTTGGCATCTTCCTTCTGAACATTTAATAACTTGAGGAAATTGTTTGTTGCCAAATTTAGCAGTGGTAAGAAGTTGTTTCAGATTTTTTGGTTGTCTTTTAGCATTAATTAATATTTTATTTTCAAATTTACATTTTAGCGAAGGAATATTTTTTATTTTTTGAAAAACAAGTGATGTTGTTTGATAGTTATCATTAATAGTAGGATTGTATGTTGTTATGTATGGTATTTTATTTTTCTCCAAGTTACAGTTTCTATTTTCTGATAGCAGATCATTTCGTGGGATAGCTTTCGCTTTTTTGATTCCTGCGTAAATTAATTTCTTTGGGTAATCACATGCACATAAATATGTTTTTAATTCTTCTAATCTTTCCTGTTTTATACGATTATCTGATACAATAGTACAAATTCTTCTAGCCAAATTGAAGGGTATATTATTTTTAATGTGTCTTGGGTGATTGGATTTAAAATTAAGATATTGTTTACTATCAGTCTCTTTATAAAATATATCCGTTACTACTGAACAGTCATTGGTTTTGTATATTTTAATATCTAAGAAATTTACAGTATCACCACTTTTATCGCAGATGAATTCTAATTTATCGTCTAGATTATTCAGTTTAGAAATGAAGTGTTCGTAATTTCCCCATTTTCTATTCCAGATTATAAAAATATCATCCAAATATCTAAAATATCTTTCTTGTATATTGTGTGGGTCATTATTAAAAAGTTCTTGTTCCAAGTATCCCAGAGTTAGTGTGGCGTAACAAGGTGCCATTTTTGTACCCATGGCAGTCCCTTGTATTTGTAGATAATTTTTATTGTCAAACATAAAATAATTATTGTTAAGGACCAGTTCAACTCCACCAATTATAAATTCAATAGAAAATTTTGTTTCATTTGGATATTTCGATATCCAATATTTGATTGCTGCTAATCCGGTTTTATGATTTATATTTGTGTATAGGCTTTTGATGTCGATCGTTATAAAAATTTCTTCTGTTGTCAATTGTTTTGGTAGTTTGGATAGGAGGTCTATTGAATTTTTTATGTATGAGGGGATATATTTAATGAATGGTTGTAATATTATATCTAAAGATGGCTGAGTCTATGAGTTGGACATTTAGGTCCGGCAACAATTGGTCTAAATGCGAGATCGTTTGGATTTACTAAATTTATTATACAGTCATTTGGAGTTGAATTTTTTATTTGTGGACTTTTATGCACTTTTGGTAGTCCATAAAATTCGCTTGTTTTATAATCAAATTTAGTTATATATTTTATTTCATTGTTTGTTAACATTGTTTTATACTTTTGGGCGAACTTATTTATTTTATTGATAACTTTATTGTCCGAATTTTCGGAGATTTCCGTATAAGTAGTTGTATCATTCAAAATAGATTCAATTTTTTGTTTATAATAATGTCTATTCATCACAACAACAGCTGAACCCTTGTCCGCTTCTTTGATTATTATATCTTTATTTTCTCCTAAATTTTTTATATTTGATTTATTTGCCAGTGATAAGTTTGATTTGAAATTTATATTTTGATTAACATTGGTATTGGCGCATAATTTCAAGTAGTCGATAGCGATATCTAGTTCCTTGTTTTTTCCGGTTTCAGGGGTCCACGATGAAGGTGGTCTTACCAAATCCTCATTCATGGATTCCCTACCGTGAAAATTTTCTATTAATCTTAAGTTTCTACAAAATTTTTCCATATCATTTTTATTTTCATTTTCATAATTAGAAGGTGTTGGGCAAAATTTTAATCCCTTCTTCAATATATATTTATCGTTTTCAGTCAGTTTGTAAGACGAGAGATTTATTATTTTCACGTTCTTGGATTCTTCCAATTCTGTCTGGGAAAATTTCTTCTATTTGTGTTATGACGATTACGGTGGTTATTGTTGTTTTGGTATCTGTGTAAGGGATCTGCTGTGAATTGGTCTATAAATCTATGGTTGTATCCAAAAGAAGGTTTCGGATTTTGAGAAAAATGTTTAAATTGTTTATAATTTCTGTTATGTTTAAAAAATGTCTGTTTTTGTTTTAGGTGCTTCTCCTTTTGATAATGATTGGTTACATTATCTTCATCATTCTGGAAGAGCTTTTTCTTTGCCCAAATATCATTTGATTTAGTTTCCTCTCTTGCAACATCATTAGTCCATTTTTCAATCAGTTTTTGTCTCTTTATAGGGTCATCATGGGGTCTTTATAGGG